>PVLC010001482.1:100374-141851 GCA_004027655.1 Graphiurus murinus | reverse complement strand
TTGTTGTTCGTGTTTTTTATGATTGCCATTCTGATTGGAGTTAGGTGAAATCTCAGGGTAGTTTTGATCTGCATCTCCCTGATTGCCAATGATGTGGAACATTTCCTCATACACTTATTGGCCATTTGTATTTCTTCTTTTGTGAAGTGTCTATTTAGATCCTTTGCCCATTTTTTGATTGGGTTATTTGCTTTTTTAGCTATGATTTTCTTGAGTTCTTTGTATGTCCTAGATATTAGACCTCTATCTGAAGTGTAACTGGCAAAAATTTTCTCCCACTCTGTAGGCTCTCTGTTGAGGTTCTTGATAGTTTCCTTTGCTCTGCAGAAGCTTTTCAGTTTAAAGCAATCTCATATATTGATCTTCCTTTGAGCTGCTTGTGCTTTTGGGGTTCTGTTGAGAAAGTTTTTACCTGTGCCTATGTGTTCAAGTGTTGGTCCTATGCCCTCTTCAAGTAGCTGCAAGGTCTCTGGTCTGACTTCCAGATCCTTGATCCACCTTGAGTTGACTCTTGTGCAGGGTGAGAAAGTGGGGTTTATTTCCAGTTTCCTGCATATGGTTAACCAGTTTTGCCAACACCATTTGTTAAAGGGGCTATCTTTTTTCCAGTGTATACTTTTGGCTCCTTTGTCAAAGATCAATTGACTGTAAGTCTGTGGGTCTGTTTCTGAGTCTTCTATTCTGCTCCATTGGTCTATGTGTCTGTTTTTGTGCCAATACCATGTTGTTTTTATTACTGTGGCTTGGTAGTAGAGTTTAAAGTCAGGTATTGTGATGCCTCCTGCATGATTTTTATTGCTAAGAACTACTTTGGCTATCCTGGGCTTTTTGTTTTTCCAGATGAATTTAAGGACTGATTTTTCTATGTCTGTGAGGAGCATCCTTGGTAATTTCATGGGTATTGCATTAAATTTGTAGATCAGTTGAAATTTTAACATCAGTTTTGGAAGAAACTAAACACATTTCACCATAGCAGAGTAATAATCAAATATTTATTTTTCTGCAAATATACACTTCTTTAGAAGTTTTATGTTGAATAAAATCAAATACATTAATTAATATAACAGTTTCTTTGTCCCCCACTTATTGTGGTGTGACTTTTCTTCCTTGAGACTTTAAATCCAGAAACTAACTTAAAAGGTGAAAGACAATCAAATAAATATTATTGAAATTTAGTAGGTCCAAGAGTCAACTCAAGGTGGATCAAAGACCTGGAAGTCAGGCCAGAGACCTTGCAGCTACTTGAAGAGGGCATAGGGCCAACACTACAACACATAGGCACAGGTAAAAACTTTCTCAACAAGGCCCCAAAAGCACAATCAACTCAAAGGAAGACCAATACATGGGATTGCATTAAACTGAAGAGCTTCTGTGCAGCAAAGAAACATATCAAGAACCTCAACAGAGAGCCCACAGGGTGGGAGAAAATTTTTGCCAGCTACTCTTCTGATAGAGGCCAATAACTAGGTTATACAGAAAACTTGAGAAAATCACAGCTAAGAAAACAAATAACCCAATCAAAAAAATGAGCAAAGAATCTAAGTAGACACCTCACAAAAGAAGAAATACAAATGGCCAATAAATGTATGAGGAAATGTCCAACATCATTAGCAATCAGAGAGATGCAAATAAAAACTACTCTGAGATTTCACCTAACTCCAATCACAATGGCAACTATCAAGAACAAATGACAACACCTGCTGGCGAGGGTGTGGAGAAATGGGAACCCTAATACATTGCTGGTGGGATTGCAAATTAGTGCAACCACTTTGGAAAACAATATGGGGGATCCTCAGAGAAATGGGAATGAACCTACCATATAATCCAGCAATACCACTTCTGGGTATCTACCCAAAAGAATGGAAACCAAATTATCAGACTGAGGCATGTATATCTATGTTTATAGCGGCTGAATTCACAATAGCCAAACTATGGAAGCAGCCAAGATGTCCATCCACAGATGAATGGATTACAAAACTATGGGATATGTACACAATGGAATTTTACTCAACCATAAAGAAAAACAAAATCATGTTATTTTCAGGGAAATGGATGCAACTGGAAAACATGTTAAGTGACATTAGTCAGTCACAAAGAGTAAAAAAGCATATGTTCTCCCCAATATGCAGATGCTGGGGAGAAGATGGGTTATAAGAGGGTCTCCAGATGAAAAAGGAGAGACCCTAGATAAGCAAAGAAGTTGACTTAACTGAAGGTGATGGACAGGGGGTGGGAGAGTGGCAAGGAGGCACCTTAATGCACATGATGTACATTCACAAATATATCAAAGTCAATCCCTAAACTGAACTTGAGAAGGAGGGAATGTGAGGTAGTGGGGTGGGAATTGGGAAGGGGTTAAATGAGAAATGTGTGCATATATGCCTTTACCAGCTTGTACCTAACAAAGATGTATGATTACAATGCATCAATTAATAAAAATCAATTAAAGCTTTTTTGTTTGTGGCACAGATACCATAAAAAAATAGTGGGTCAATATTGAAATACTATCCTGCTTAAATACTAAACAAGGTAATGCATTTGCGATCCATTTAAACTATCAGTTTAAACAAAACAAAACATTTTTTATTCTATTCATCTTAGGTTCTATGGCTGGTACCCTATAAGTTAGACTGGTGAAAGAGAGATTAATGAGAGAATTCAAAAGAGAAACTTTTCAACATCATGCATCATACATATACCTGGAAGTATTCAATGAGGAGTAATACCCCAAAATAGTTAGGGTTTGAACTCATGTACCATGTTAAGATTTAAAAAAAAATGTAAGAGGTTTGAGGCCTCTGCTTGAGAAAAGCAAGTTATGAAAAAGTGACCTAAGAAATCTGGGTGGTGTAATAAGATTTGCTATACAGATTAAGGCAGTGCCTTCTTCATTGATAAATACTGTTGAATCCTCCTCTTCCCAGAAAGGGTGATATTTGTGTTGTTATTATATTATGTATAATATTATATATGTTATCATATATAATATCATATATTATATTACATATATATTATATTATTTCCAAAAGCCAATACTGCAAAGTTAGAGATGAATAGCTTCTATGCTTTACATTTATTTTTAACCTCAATACAATTAATGTAACATAAAATTAGCTGCTTTAAATTTAGTTTAAGGTAAAAAAGTCACTTATATTCAGTACATTTACATTATTGTACAATCGCTCCTCTGTCTAGCATCAAAATATATTAATCATCCCAAAAGATAATTTTGCAGCTATTAAGCAGATATTTCTTATTCCTTCATCCTCCAGTCCTTAGCAACACCTAATGTATTTTCCCTTTGATTCAATGGATTTACCTATTCTGTATATTTTATAAATGGAATCATGCAATTATTGACATACTGTGTTGCATGTTTCACTTAGCTTGCTGTTTTTTGAGATACATCTACATCATTGCATCTATCAGCACTTAGCCCTTGTAGGCTGCCATAGAAAGTGCCTTAGAATGTACAATTTATGAGCAATAAAGATTTGTTGCTCACAGTTCTTGAGGCTGGGGATTCTAAAACTGATGTACCAGTAGATTGAGAGTCTGGTGAGCATACGTATTCTGCTTCAAAGATGATCTCTTTTTGATGCATCCTCACACGGCAGAAGTAGAAAGAGAGTTCCCTTGAGCCTCTTATAAAAGGACAACAGTCCCATTCTTACTTAATCACTTCCCACAATTTCTATTTATAAATAATGCCATACTGGGCATTTGGTTCCAACATACATATTTTGGAGGAGACAAATACCAACTTTCAGACCATAACATTGTTTCCTTGTTTCATATGGCTCAATAATCTATGTATATTTACCATAAATTCATCCATTTATTGATAGTTGAGTTATTTCTACCCAATATGACTACTATGGATAGTGCTTCTAAAAAGGTGGATGTGACTTTCCTTCATTCTTTCCATTTGTCCCACTTGGTAAGAAGTCATAGCTCAGTTTGGTTTTGATTTTTATACATAGATATTTTTTTTTGCGGTACTGGGGTTGAAACCTGAGGGCATTCTACCTCCAAGCTACAGCCCCAGCCCTATTTTTTATTCTTTTATTTTGAAACAGGGCCTCACTAGTTTGTGGAGGGCCTCACTAAGCAGCTGAGGCTGGCAGCAAACCTATATCCTCCAGTCTCAGCCTCCTGAATGCTGAGATTACAAGCGTGCGCCTCCACAACTGGCTCTATTTGTATTTTTTAATTACTAATATTATCATCTTTTCAGGTGTTTTATTTTTTATTATTGTAATCTGTAGGATTTTGGAGAAATGCTTATACACATCTTTCCCCCTCATAATTGCATTTTTGCCTCTTTGCAATTAAACAGCAAGCCTATATTCTTTGTATTCTTTGTCATTTGTGGACTCTGAAATATATTTTCCTTTAAGTTTTGTTTAGGTAGGTTGGAAAATTATTTATTTGAATGTCAGAGAGTGCTGTGTTTGTGGGAGGGAGGAGAGAGATGGAGATGAGAGACAGAGATGAGAGAGAGAGAGAGAGAGAGAGAGAGAGAGAGAGAGAGAGAGAGAGAGGGAGAGAGAGAGAGAGAATGAGAATATGAATATCAGAGAGATTAAATAAAGAGAAAAACAAAAGAGAATTTTTTTGAGATACTGGGGTTTGAACTCAGGGGCATTCTACCTCCAAGCTATACCCCTAGCCCTATTTTTTTATTCCTTATTTTGAAACAGGGTCTCACTAAGTTGCGGAAGGCCTCACTAGGTAGCTGAGGAGGGCTTCGAACCCAGATCCTCCAGTCTCAGCATTCCAAATGCTGAGATTACAAGCATGAGCCACCACACCCAGCTGAGAATCTTTCTTAACCATTGCAAAATGGTTCTGTGATGAGTACTTATTTAACATTGAGACAGGCCACTTAAATTTTTGCCTTTACCTTCACTTTTTGTGTGTACCCTGTTAGAATTCAGCTAAAGTGAAAAATTTGGGCATCCAGTCTTTTTTGAGCATGCTTCTTACTTTGACCATGCATGTGATATTCTAAATTCCCCAGGATACTTAGCAATATTTTTATTGTACTAGAATTGAACTTCAGAATGTTCTACTTCTGAACTATATCTGCAACCCAATTTCATTTATTTTACATTTTGAAACAGGAGATTGCTAAATTACTGCTTGCCTGCATCAGACCTGCAATCCTTCCTTCACAGCCTCCCAATTATTGGGATTGCAGGAATCTATTTTCCTTTGATATATTTGGTTATCTATTATTTGTTTCCATTGTAGTCTTTTGCCCCTGATGGCTATGGTTTTGGACATGCTCTACAGTATTTGTTAGGCCCACAAATTTTCTTATCTAAGTGAGTTCTCAGGCATAAGAAAAGAGGAAGCTTCCTTGCTTTGATGCTTCAGGCAAGCACAATTCTTTGTCTTTTCTGGGAAGGAAACACTTTTTAAGTTGCCTTTTTCTGGATTTAGCATATGCTTTGTTTTTAGGTCACCTTTCATTTTTTTTTTCCAGATTTTCAACAAAATTAATTCTCACACTTTTTCTTGATTTTCAATGTTTCCGTGAAGCATCAGGTCCATGGAGCTACCTTTTCCACATTTATCACTGACATTACTCACTCTATGGCTTTTAAGTCATAGAATTTTTGCCCAAGTATCTTCTGAAAATACATTCAATTGACTGAATTTTAGAATTGTGGCTTATATCCCTAGATACTAGAGAGGTGCTCTTGCTAGGAGTATAAAATATCCTTGGCATGCCAAATATGCCTTCCAACATTCCTCTGATATGTGAGGTATTGAAAGCAAATTTAACCCATATATAAATTAACATTTTTTTATTATTATGGCTCAAAATGAAGCTACTTATTTCCCTTTTCAAATTCTGTAGCTGTTTTGGTTATGTCGTCCTCATAGAGAAATTGTAGCCTAGGGTTCAGTCACAAACACACAATAAATGATATTAAAAAACTAAAATAAAAATAACTTAAATTAATAAAATACCAGACATAGGAACTTTGAACATTTTTATAATGACTCTCAATATAATGCAGAATATTGAGGCATTTGAGATGCATGTAAAAACTCTGCCTTTGATATGCTCAACCTGAGATGCAAGGCAGGCATCCAGGGTACCCTGTAGTGCAGATGAAGTTATACACTGGAAGAAAGTTGTCTAATATGAGAGCTAAGTTTTTGAAAATTATTCATGAATTGATAGAAGATGAAATCACAGGAGGAAAAATCACTTAGCAGTAAGGATATAGTAAGAATTAGAGTGAATCCAACACAGTTATATAGTATATTTTTACTAAAGTGAGTGGAATAGGAAAAATATTTAAATAGTATAATGGAAAAATAGCTCACAATTTATATATTTTTAAAAATATTTAACAAAGAACTTGCAATCTGAATTTCAAAAAGAAGCACACAAAGTTATAAAGATATTTGAGTAAACATAGAAGCACAGTGCAAGTATGGCTTTATTTTATTATCTCCTAGTAGCTTCTTTGTGTAGCCTAGCATTCTTAGACAAGGAAAAAGGGATTTACCATGAATATAATTGATGTTTATAGCTATCAAGTATATTTTTCTTCTTGCGACCTGATGATTTATTAGGGAAAAAAAAATCAATGTGTAGCGATAGAAGGAAAATAAATAATTGGATCACATTTGGAAAATGAGAGTCAGATGGAATCTTAAGCCTAGCTGAAAGATAATGGAGAGAGTCAAGGTTCAAAACCCACATGGAAAAAGGCTATATAAGTACAACAAAACAATGAAAGGGGTGGAATCAGATCCAGAAGTTAGAGGAGAAGACTTTAAAGAGCTCCAGGCATCTCTCTTGGTGAATGGCAGTGCAGCGTCAGTACCATCTTGGACAGCTTCCACTGGGGTCAGAGACACCTCGAGCAAAGAAACAGAGATGATTATGAAGCCAACAACTAGAGACCCTCATCAAAAGCAGTTAGCTGGAGGAGCCCAAGATGGTGGGTGACTGAGTGAAATGGAGTCTACTGCATTCCCAGTGACCAGATGTGGAGTAAGCAACTCCAGATCTCCACACTCTAATCAGGCCGCATATCCCCACAGGATAGACAGTGACCAGAACACTTGGGATGACCAGCTTAAGCCTGCAGTGGGGTCACCCCAGCTCACCTCTGCCTCCAGAGCCAGAGCAACACTCATTTATAAGTTAACTGGGTGGTCAGTTACCTGGGTGGCTGGGGACCATATGGCAAATGACAGATTTGGTCAACATACTTGGTTGCCAGCCCCTCTAGCAATTGGATAGGAGCAGAAATGTGAGAGGGACCCAGAGCACACGGGGTATAGAGACCTTACTGGCCACCTGGAAAATGTCCTACATTTATACTGCACACCTGTCACTGGCAAAGGCAGAGATAGAGAACCAGATAGGGCCTGTGGAAAGTGCAGAGTCTCAAGCTTACATTGGGACCAGATCCAGTGATGCTCACTGCCTACATAGACAAAGAGCAGCACAGGGACAGGCCCTGTGAAGAGCTCAAAGACACAAGCTTGCAGCAAGAGAGGAAACAGCAGAGCTCTGTGCCTGCACTGATGGAGAGAGCAAATAAGAATGCCTGAAACATGCTCAAAAATCTAATATAGTGAGTAGACATTTAAAAGCTGAAAATACCCATAAAGATCCAAAAGGACTACAGAGACCAACTCAGCTCTGTACTTATGCTTGCAGGGTTTTTGTTTATTTTTTATTTTTTTTACTCTGCTTGCATTTTGTATTGTTTTGTTTTATTTGTGTTTGTTTGGATGGTTGGTTGCTTTATTATTTTTTGCTCAGTTGTTGGCTCTCTTCCTCAACCCTTTTATAAGCTTCCCTCTTTCTCTCCTATCTATATTCTTCCCCTCAACATTTTTTCTCTTTCTTTTTTTCCTTTTCTCCCTGTCTCATATCAAGACTATTTCACAGCACTCCACTTAAATACTCTACATTGACTACCAGAATCCTCCCACATATCTGTTATCTCTAATCTTTACCATATATCACCTTAACACACTCAAACTCTTATTCCACTGGATCATACCTTCTACTTTACCCTATTCTTGCATTCATCACTGCAGCTCCCCCCCACATCCAACCTTCACCAATGTACACAGCCTATCCTTGTATATACAAGATTATACCTCTGAATCGCTACAACAGAGAGGTGGACCACCAGAAAGGACTACAAACCCCCGAGAATAAACTCACCTCTGCTGATAGAAGGAATAGCTCAACACATCCCACACAGAGGCCTAAAAATGCAGAGGCCACAAACTGTCCTACTCATGGCTGAGGTGAATCCCATAACAGAAGCAACAAATAGACCCTAAAAGTCACCACCTGAAATCCACCAATGACACCATTACAGTGGGCAGAAGAAGCCCTAGAGTAATTGTAACTCGGTACAAGATATTATTCACAGAGAGAAAATAAAAATAAGAAGCTTATAAATTGAGATAAAGGTTGCAAGAGCAGCAAAGACAAAAACTTAAGAACAGGGAAATCATGGGAAGGAAAAATAGCAAAGAAACAAAGCGCTACCTCAATCCTACAATGACAGGACTCACCAAAACAGAATGGCAGAGGTTACCAGAAAAGCAAATCAGACTGTTAATAGTAAAAATGATACAAGATTACTGGAAACAATGCAAAGACTGCTGGAAAGAAATAAAGGAACAAATAAACAAATAATCTGACAAGCTGAACAGGAATCAAAGAGAAGCCTTGAAGAAAGTGAAGGATGTATAAGATGCAATAATTGAGGTGAAGGCATCAATACAAACTATAAACAGTAGATTAGGACACATGGAAAATAGAATATCACTCTTAGAAGATGACCATTCCAGAAATGAATCCATAGTACATAATTAAAAAAAAAATTGACAGTATGAATTGGACATTGACGAGATCTGGGCCAATTTTAGAAGAGCTAACCTAAGGCATAAACGAGGGATTATTAAAAGTTGAAACTAATGGAATCCAACACCTTCTCAATTTAACAATATCACAGAATTAGTTTTCTAAACATAGAAAGAGAAGTGACACAGGTACAGGAAACATATAGAACCCCCTTTAGACAAGACCAAAATAGAGGTTTACCACCATTCCACATAATAATCGAATTGGATAATGTAGAGTCCAAGGAGAGAATCTTGAAGGCCAAGTGACATTTAGAGACAAACCAACTAGAATCACTCCAGACCTTAGAAACTAAATCATGAAAGCCAGGAGGAGCTGGAGTAGCATATTCCAAACTCTGCAAGAAAATAACTTGCAGCCAAGATTCTCTTACCTAGGAAAATTATCTTCCCAAATTGACAGGGAAATAAAACCCTTCCATGACAGATAGAACCTGAAAGAATTTTATATCTTCCAAACCAGCACTAGAGAAAAAACTCAAAGAGATTAACTATAAACAACTAAGCAAAGAACAAACACTACCTCAAACAGAAGTCAAAACTCAAAATGTTAAGAATTAAAAACCATCTCTCAATAAACACACTGAATGTAAATGGCCTCAACTCCCCAATAAAAAGACACAAGGTTGTAAAATGGATTAAAACCCACCATATATATATATATATATATATATATGCTGCCTGCAAGAACTGCAAGAAACACACTTTACAAGCAAAGATTCACACAAACTAAAGGTGAAAGGCTGGAGTAAGGAAATCCATGTCAATGGAACTTGAAGACAAGCAGGAGTAGCAACTATGATATCAGATAAATTAGACTTCAAGCCTAAGCTTATCAGAAGAGACAAAGCATGCCATTTTTTACTAGTTAAAGGAACAATTCGGAAAGAGGAAATAAAAATTGTCAACATTTTTGTCCCAAACGTAGGTGCAGTCAATTTCATAAAACAAACTCTTCATGATATAAAGTCACACATTGTTCCCAATACAATAATACTAGAAGACTTCCATACTCCTCTCACATCAGTAGAATGATCTTATATACAAAAGGTCAGTAAAAATGCCTCAGACCTAATGAATACCACAAACCAAATGGACCTATTAGACAAATAAATAATATTTCACCCAAATACAGCTGAATTCACATTTTTCTCAGCTGCACATGGAACCTTCTCCAAAATAGACCACATTCTGCACCACAAAGCAACTACTGGCAAATTCAAAACCTATAACATATTTTCATGCATCTTTTCAGACCACAATGGAATGAATCTAGAAATCAACTCTAAGAAGACCTAGAGTAACCATGTAAACACATGGAGACTAAACACCACGCTGCTGAACACGGAATTGGTCATAGAAGAAGTAAGGGGAGAAATTTAAAAATTCCTAGAAACCAAGAAAAACAGAAACACAACATATCAAAACTTCTAGGACACCTTGAAGGCAGTACTCAGAGGAAAATTTATAGCACTGAGTGCCCACATAAGAAGAACAGAAAATCACCAAATAAATAACCTAGTGACACACTTCAAAGCCCTTGAAAAACAAGAACAGTCTAATCCCGAAACTAGTAGAAGACAGGAAATTGTTAAAGTCAGAACAGAAATTAATGAAGTAGAGAATTTAAAAAAAATACAGAAAATCAACAAAATCAAAAGCTGGTTTCTTGAAAAAAATAAAAAAGATAGATAAACTATTAGCCAACCGAACCAAAAGAGACAATCAACCCAAATTACGAAATAAGAGATGACAAAGGTAATATTACCACTGACAGTGTGGAAATAACTAGTTGGAAAAACTATACTCCAACAAAATGGAAAGTCTAGAAGAAATTGAGAAATTTCTAGACACATATATAACCTTCCTAAATTGAGTCAAGAAGATATAGAAAACTTAAACTGACCATTAGCAATAAAGATAGACCAACAGCAATAAAGAGTTTACCATCAAACAAAAGCCCAGGGCCAGTTTTTCAAGTGAGTTTTACCTATTTCATAAAATAGAAAAAAACGGAACCCTCCCAAACACATTCTTTGAAGCCAACGTCACATTAATACCAAAGCCAAATAAAGAGAGCTCAAGAAAAGAAAACTATAGGCCTATATTGCTGATGAACTTAGATGCAAAACTGCTAACCAAAATACTAGCAACGTGCATTCATAACCACATCAAGAAAATTATACACCATGACCAAGTTGGCTTGATCCCAGGGATGCAAGACTGGTTCAACATACATAAAACAACCCATACAATTCACCACATAAACAGAATCAAAAACAAAAATCAAATGGTCATTTAAATTGATACTGAAAATGCATTTGATAAAATCCAACATCTGTTCATGCTAAAAGCATTGCAGAGAATCTGAATAGAAGGAACATACCCCAACATCATAAAGGCAATATATAATAGGACCACAGCCAACAACATATTAAATGGGGAAAAACTGCAAAAGTTTCCAACAAAAACAGGAACAAGTATGTCCATTATCACCACTTCTGTTCAATGTAGTATTTGAGACTCTAGCCAGAGGAATAAGGCAAGAGAAGGAAATCAAAGGTGTAAAAATAGGAAAAGTAGAACTAAAACTATCCTATTTTGTATACCCAACAAGGTTAACCAAAAAACTTATAGAACTGACCACAAATTCAGCAAAGTGTCTGGATACAAAATCAATCTTAAAAAATCAGAAGCTTTCCTTTATGCAAACCATAAAGTCACTGAAAAAAAAATCCAGAAAACAATTCCACTCACAATAGCACCCCGAAAAATAAAATACTTAGGAATAACCTTACCAAGGAGGTAAAAGACCTGTATAAAGAAAGTTATATAAAGTTGAAAAAAACAGAACTGGGGTGGTGGCGCATGCTTGTAATCCCAGCATTTGGGATCCTTAGATATGAGGATCCAGGTTCATGGCCAGCCTCAGCTACCTAGTGAGGCACTCCGCAACTTAGTGAGAACCTGTTTCAAAATAAAGAATAAAAAATAGGGCTGGGGGTATAGCTTAGAGGTAGAATGCCCCTGAGTTCAATCCCCAGTACCGCTAAATAAATAAATAAATAAATAAATAAATAAATAAATAAATAAATAAATAAATAAATAAAATAAAGTTGAAAAAACAAATCGAAGAAGACCTTAGAAGATGGAAAGGTCTTCCATGCTCTTAGGTAGGCAGAATAAACATCATTAAAATGGCCATTCTCTCAAAAGTGATCTACAGATTCAATGTGATACCTCTTAAGTTACCAAGGTCACTCCTCACAGACACAGAAAAATCTAGTACAACAAGAAAAAGAAAGCACAAACAAAATAGTGTGGCCAGAAAAAAAAACTTTCTGGAATGCTCTCCAAGTCCTTTATTTAGCTATGTAACATCCCTTTGTTTCTGTTTAAAATAAATTCTCCAATGTACACTTAACAAATATTGGCTTGGAGAGATCTGCCACCAAAAAATCTAGCTGGAAGCATGATGTCATGAGTCATGTAGATGAATGAAACTTTCTGATCAGCAATACTTCTGAATGCCACCAATATGTAAGCTTCTTCTTGTTGCTTCAAGGAAATTTTGAATGTTTTGAATGTTAAATGAATGGTACCTTATAAATCCAATTTTAGTCAGTAATCATGAGCAAGCATGTCAACTTTACTGTAGTCCCAAGTGGCTGATCTAGTTGTCTAAGAGCTGGAATCTCAGCCCAAGATGGGAAGTCCAGGAAACTAATTTATCAGCAAGTGTCCAACTAGAAGAGCAAAGGAACTGAAGCTCGACATTCCCAGGTGAACACATCTTCACCCAGAAAAAAACCGAGGTTACCTCCATACACTTCCTCCTTCTTTCGATCTTTGTCCCACGGGGCCCCCAGCCCATTGTACAGCGACATCCACATTCTGCTGTTCCACATGTCAATCAACTCATAAATACATCCCCGAATTACATAATTCTAGATATTTCTTAATCTGGTTGACACCCCAGATTAACCTTAACACAGGCATGATGTATGAGGTTGTGTGAAATACTTTTACTTCAATCTCAACCAGTTAGGATTTGATTAACAGCAATGTTCACGAATTACTTTTTTTTTATCAACAAGATGTTTTTAAAAGTAAAGTATGATAACCTATTTTTGCTCTTATACTTGAATAAATATAAAAAGAGCTAATAGAACTCCATTAAAGATATGCTGACCAATAAAATATTATAACAAATTCTTATGTAAATATTTATGACATTTCCATTTCCATTTGTCAATGAGGTTATTTTTACAGATGTCATATCTGTTCAATATCAAATTAGTTGTCATGGGACATTTAATTTCAATTGCTTGCTCTTTGAGTTAAAAAAACATGAGCACTTTAAAATCAGCAGAAATATGATTTATTTTTCTGTCTATCTAAAATAGCAGAAGTAATTATACTCATGTTCAAGTATAATTTTTAGAAATTCTATTTTGTACAAAATTCAATAGGCATAACATGTATAAGTATATTTCCAATTTACTTAGTTATATATAATTTAAATTTGGGTAAAATTTCAGTAATAAAATTAAATTAGTGTTTGCTGAACTTATGTAGTAAGAAAAAATAACCACTCTTCTACTTTTTAAATAGGAAACAAACTATTTTTCCAGTAGTGTATTCAGGTTTCTCTCTCTCTCCTCCCTTCCCTCCCTCTTTCACTTCCTTCCCTATATATTTCCTTCCTTCTTTTCTGTTTTCTAATTTTAACTGCATATATATTCATTGCATTTTGTTTACCTTACAAAATTCAGAATAAAGCACCTTTCAAATATTCTTGTAGGATTTTTACTTTCTCAATATAAATAATTACTTCTTCTTATATATGATGCCAAAGAGGGTTTTTAAATACTTTCCCTCTATATTACTATATAAATAATGAAGACGTTTACCTTTGCCACTACTGGCAAGAAGTGAAAGCCATGAAGCTGAAATGGGAAAGAAAAAAGCCATTTCCTCCTATTAGACAGAAATGGGGAGTAGTAGGACCTTTTATACTGGGTGGAATAGAGAGGAATAAATGCAAAGGGGCAAAGATGTTGACTACTCCACCTCATCTCATATCCCAAACTCACACTGTTGTAGTTTGAATCTAGAATGTTCCTCACTAGTTGGTCCCCAGCTAGTGGCACTATTTGGAGGTTGTGAAAGAAGTGGGACCTAGTTGGAGACCATAGGGTTTGTGGTCTTAAAAGACTTTTGGGGACCTTAGTTCCTTTCTTTATCTCTCTTTCTTTCTACTTTTAAGACCCATGAGGTAAGCAGCTTTGCTCTCTCATACCCACCCTGCCATAATGTTCTGTCTTACTGCAGGCCCAGGAACAAGAAATCCAATTGACCAGAGACTGAAGTCATAAATCAAAATAAGTCTTTCCTCCTTTAAGTTGGTTTTCTCAGGTATTTTATCATAGTAATGGAAACCTAACATAGACATATTTCTCTCAAAACCGTGATTTTAGTTAATGAGAGTGGTTTTAGAAATGTCCAGGAGAGATTGAATAAGTCTTACTAGAGAAGCCCTTATTCCTTGAGTTCTGGAGCACAGCCTTTGTGTGCAGTATGGTAAAGTAATTTGGTGTCCAGCAGGCCAGAATTATCATGTTGAATGTCCAGGTTTGGAAAGGAAGAAAGAAAAAAACAATTAGAGAGAGAGAGAGAGGAAGAAAGGAAGGAAGGAAGGAAGGAAGGAAGGAAGGAAGGAAGGAAGGAAGGAAGGAAGGAAGGAAGGAAAGAAGGAAGGGAGAGAGTAGTATTTTGTCAGGTGGTCCAGAGCACATCAGAATTCTATCCACACCAGCCAGGGGAGGAAAATAATCAAGAAGTCTTAGGACTATTACAGTTTTAAAATGTTCTCAGTAACTGACACACAAGCAGGTGTCTGATGACCGGAAAAAATACTCTGGGGTATGCAAATCTGAAGAATAGTTTTAAAAACTGAGGTGGCACACATAATTGTTTCAGTACCATATCAAACAGAAACACTGGCAAGCACCCAAAATACACATATTGGAGAAGAGTTAGACAGTCTCACACCAGCACAGAATGGCAAGTTAGCAGGGAAAAAATGAAGTGTACCTAGTTTATGTCCACACAAGACCACAAATAAATAGAATACATAGATTTTTTTTTCATCTGACACCAACATGATAAAGAACCTTCTCGAAAGAAAGTGTAGAGGGGAACCTAGACTTGCCTGAGTTTAATTATTGAAATTATCATGTAAAATTAAGTTGTATTTCATTTATTTATTTATTTATTTATTTATTTATTTATTTATTTATATTTGTGGTACTGGGGATGGAACCCAGGGCATTCTGTGTAGGCTACACCACAACTCCATTTTATTTTTTTCATTTTGAAACAGTGTTTCACAAGGTTGATGAGAGTCCCACTACTTGCTCAGGCTGCCCTTGAACCTGTGATCCTCCTGTTTCTGCCTCCAAAGAATTGGGATTACAAGTGTGTGCCACCATCCCCAGCCTAAGATGTATTTTACATTGAATTTGAAACTTAAATAATTAAACTTAAAAATATTAGAAATGATGTGATACAGCATCAGTTGTAAAGAGGTGTCATGAATGTGTACAGTCTTACACATTTCTAGAAACACTTTCATCATCTGAAATCAGAGTTTTAATGGAAACGTGTGTGTTAGCCTTCCACTCCTATGACAAAATACTTGAGAAACCAATTTACACTACTTGAATTATCCCCATTTTCCTTATTTAAAAAAAAAAGTTCTCAAGTTCTATGACTATGATCTGTACCCTACCTTGAATCACAGTTATACCTTAATAAGTAAGCTAAATGAATAAATATAAGTATAAAAATGAATTATCAGACAGAGCAATTGGAGAGAATATATTCAAGATGACACTTCTAAGGAATTCAGTATTCCTTACAAAGAGGAGAAAATAAATGGTACAGTAAAGGATGGTCTAGAAATATGTGATTATTTATATTCTGAAGAAATGCTGACAAGAGGAGGAATTGCTTTCTCAGTACCTAGGTTAGATGATAAATGATGGGATCTAGTATATAATGTAGGGACCTGCTTTGGATAGGAACATATACGGTCCATCTATGACCACAGTGGAAACCAGAGCAGGTAGATGTTGATGAAAAGGGTTTATGAGCAATGATTGAATATGAGTAGGTAGCATTAGTAAGGCTGCATGACCACTCTAAATGCTCACTGTGTTGCTTATTCATAATCCTGCTGGCAGTACTATTACTATAATTTTGTTAATGAAAAAACACTGAAGAATACAACGTAGAAATCAGATAGGACCAAAATTAAGTGAATAAATAAAAGTAACTTTCATTCTCATTTTACATAATGAAAGTAACTTTCATTAGCATTTTATTACTTTGTGTACCTAGAAAACTTTACATAGTATTGTATATAATGAAAAACATATTTATAAGTGATGAAATACACATTAAATATAAAGGTAAATAATTTAATTTAAACTAAATGCTGTAAACATTAAATACTAAATTATTTTTAATTAAACAAATTTGACTGAACAATTTGCCATCATAACTAAGATCAAATAAGTCTGTTTATTGTATAGCAGGATTTTATGTGGCAGCAAACATTTTGAAAAGAAATGACTTTGTTTACTTTTTTGATCCATAAGCAGCATAGTAAAAAACCTAATTTGTGTTTTGACATCTGACACTTTTCATTATTGCAACTTAGAGTGATAAGTAACTAATTAAGTTGAACCATAAGAAAATGGTGATTTGCTTAAATATTTCATGTGAGCATTTTCACAAAAATAGTAAGATTCTGGCTAATAAGAATTTGTTTAGTAGAAGCAACATGTAATCTTTAACAGTGAAACTTATTTTTTCCTTTGTGTCCGTTCTTCCATCTCTAAAGAGAATATTCCAATATTTTAGAATATCAAAAATATACCTTGAAGTTTATAGAAGCTTATATTAATTGAGTGAATACTTCATATGAAGTCAAATTTGGGATAATTTAGTCATAATTTTATTTAATTTTCAAATATTTCATAACTTATAAAGATGCAATGTGATATCAGAAAATCTGCTTATTAATAATCTGATTGTCTTCTGTTTTTTAGCATTGGTTTTGGTTTTGGGCACTGTAGATTCCATTGAGTTGAAATATGAATAGAAGGCTTCTACATTTCCTTATTTTTGTGATCATTTTATCAGACATTGGGTTAATTTCACCCTCAAGCTCTCTTTTGGGCACAAAAAATAGATGACAGAGAGCTAACCTAGCTTGACAGGGGTAAGAACCTGGAAAAGAATTAAGAATGCAGAAAAATTCAACAGGAAACTCAGGTAAACATTATATCCAAGGATTAGGGATATGGCAGTTGAGGTTATGAGTGCATAGGGCTGGAAATTGAAACCAGAGGCTTTCTACCTCTTATCTACACTCCATTCCTATTTAATTTTTATATAGGAAGAGATTCTTACTAAGTTTCCAAAAGCCTAGCAAAGTTACCGAGGCTGGCTTCAAACCTGCCATCCTCCTGTCTCAGCCTCCCATATACTGAGAATTACAGGCATGTACCACCACGCCTGGCTGAAGTTATGTTTTGAAGTTAGAAGTTTAAAGAAAAGACAGTATGCTGCTATTCATCATTGTAAAAGATTAGTAAGATCAGGGAATGAGGTAAACATTCATTCTCACTGTTTGGCTTCATTCTTTTTAGAGACATATTTTATAGTATTCGAGATACTTGAAAACATTTTAACAATACCATGTGGTGATTTTACACTCAGATGAAGAAATGCATCTGTGTAACTTTAAATAGATTTTATATCACATATTTGACACCTCAATATGTTCATATGTAGCAAAAGCTCTTAAATCTTCCAAATTTAATATTAGACCAAATTTCCAATCACATCCTGACATTAAAACTTTGTGAAATAAAAGTCTGTTTATTTTACATACAGGTGATAAGTGTATGTATCAATAAAAAATGTTTACAGATTTAAGATATTAATGATTTTATTGACTCAAAATACATTAATATTCATCTATTTTACTGATATATAGTTAGTTATTAACAGGGACCAAATAATCCTAAAATGTCTAGAGAGAATTTTATCTCTATCTTAAAAACAGAACAAAAGAATAAAATTATGAAATTATAATTTATTAGTAATTTGAAATATGTAAGAATTTAGTGTATATTAACTTATAATAGTTCATAGCCTCATCTTATACATTGGAACTGAAGTCAATAAGCTAAAATCATCTGCCAAATTCAATAAAGTATAATTTATCATATCAGCAGATGAAGTTATTTTCTTTCCAGTGTAAACTACCACTGCCTTTCAATGTCTTCCATACTCAAGACATAAAATAGTCCCTTAAGGAAATTAAGGCCAAGGAATAAAAAAAAACAAAAATAAAACACCCAAATCCTTATACAAATTAGGCAAAATTAACATTGATTCAAGATAGATATAGATTTTATCAATAATTTATACCATGTATGCATAAGTGTATATATACATAGATATGCATGTATATTCAAAGACATATATGTATTTGCACATGTATACATGCAGAGTAAAAATGTACACACACCACATAAACATCTACATATGCATATACATATAGGAGATATACGTAAAGCAGATAACTTTCAAGATTAAATATGCCTTCTACAGAAGAATACATACTTTTCTCTAGTAAAATTCCTATAGAATCCTATAAAATGAGTAGACAGTAACATAAGTAACATAAGTACACATACATATATCAGAAATTAGGTCTTAGGTCCTGGAAAAGTAAAAATTACTGTTACTGATGAGATTTATTCCCATATTGTTAGAGTCTGGATCCATTCTCATGTTCATTAAATGCTCATAGTATTTTAATATATAACGTCCTCTGTTTCCAAATATAACACACACAGAGCAAAATTACACACACATACATAAGTATATACTTATTAACATTAGTTTTAAGACAATAACAAATAAAAGCCAGCTGTAAGTTAAATCCATTTAAATGTCCAAATAGCTCACATTCATTAAATATTCTGTGACAAAAAGTGAGGTAACACAAATTTGATGTCTGTATTTTAATGAAATTTTTAGAGATAATATTATTTTATGTTGCTCTAATTTTGCCACTGATTCTACTTGCTAATCATTGTGTTGTATCTATATAATCACTGTTTGTATAAATTATTTCATTATTTGGTTATTTGGAGTGTCCTTTGCTCTAAGCCCTTGAATTAATGCTCTAATTTCTTCCCATGGATATCCTAAAAACAATTATGAGACTTTCAAAAGTGTTTCTTTTTACACTTTTATTTTATCTATAAGCCTATTACTTGCAAATATTGTTTAATAATTTTAAAATTATCTTGTTACTTTCCTGAATATTACATTCTTGATATATTTCCTATGTTATATTTTTCAGAATATTGTATCAACATTGGCTTTCTCTTTTGGGGATAATTCATTAATCAGTGGATGTAATATCTACTAACCCCATCATTCTATAAGACCAAATCTTTTAAGGTTTCTAGTGAATGTTCAGCCATAAAAGTATTTCCTTGTCCCTCCTATTTCATGAATTAAAAAAGCATAGAATTTTAAGTAAGACATAAATGAACATAAATTTGTATCTTTTCTGTAACTATTTTAGTTTTAATATCTTTTCCCTTCCTCAGAATTCCACAAAATTGAAAGTAATTGGCAAGACCATTGCTTGACCAAAAATAATTTATGAAAAAAACTCCAAAACACCAAAAATTCTTTGGAAGTGTTTAATAAGCTGTAGCTTGTACTTCTGTTATGAATTTAAATTGTATTTATTAGATTGTAAATTGCATGAGAGTAAATTGTTTTAGTCTTTATATCTTTAATGAATGCACATTCAGTAGTAATCAACAAATGCTGTTGTTTTATTATATAAACTAACTTTCCTTCAATCTTGATGAAACTAAAATCCCTCCAAATAAAACTAGGAGAACTATTTTTCAAAATTTTAAATCAGATTTATCTTGGAGCACTTTTTTGAGCACATTTGGCCACCCAAATGATTTTAGAAAACACCTCTTATTAAGATTGTCCCTAAAATCTACATTCTCCAAGTTGACCACTAAATTAAATTTAAATCCTAGATATTTATTATGGGTAGATATTCTACTTTTACTTCAAGGTAAAAATAATTCTCTTCTAATATTCCAATGTAATTTTGGAAAGGGGTACCACATAAAAGTATCAACAATATTATTCTTCTGCTCTGCGATATCATATTGCCATATCACATTGTGGAATAAACATCTATAACTATTTATTCTGTCCTCTCAGGCACTGTCCGCCCATGCAAACATTATCCCTGGTCAAATTCAGACAAATTACAAAATTTGTCTTTCACCAATGCATTTTTATTTTCTTGGTAAACAATGTAATTTCTGCCTATTTTTGATGTTGTTTGACTTTTTCCCCTCAACATATTGGAAAATAATTATGTTACCTATTTCCTACTGAATGTAACTGAAGACCTTCATGATCTGACCCATAGCCTATTTTCTTTTCTTCCCACTATTACTTCTTATTAACTTCATTTCTCAGACACACTGGCTCATCACTCTTAGCAATGTAACCTTGGTAAATTTCCATCTTTGTTTTTCATCTTTCCCTTATGATTACAATGGATCTACTCTCTTTTTTATCTGGCTTTGTTAAATCTACACAGTCTGTAATGAAGTTTCAAAGCCCTATCTTCATTCTCTTTCTTAGATTGTAAACTTGAAGTAAATGTTGACTTATTTGACAACATCCTTCCTTCCTCTTATAAGAACACTAGTGAGGAAAAATTTGTCAGAATCTACTTTACCATATACTTTGTACATATTTTATCTCCCTAACTATTTTTAATACTAGGAGTAGTGAACTCATACATAGATATGTTTGTATCTCTCATATTTCTAAGGGATGTATCTTGTATGTGTTTCTATTATATTTATGTAGATCTTCATAATACATAAATTATTCTTATATATATTACACTATTTTATGACTATAACAACATCATACAGGAGAGAGAGAGAGAGAGAGAGAGAGAGAGAGAGAGAGAGAGAGAGAGAGAGAGAGAGAGAGAGAGAGAAAGGAATGGGATTAAATATTGTATTATAAGGCAATTGGGATATGCTCAGAGCACATTTTACTTTCATTCAATCAATGCCAAAAGCATAACTAAAATATTGAGGCTTATAAAACAGCATTGCCATGTGAGTAGTCTCAAGGACTCCTTCAAAATGGCTGCTACTCTTAGTTTTACAAATAAACCTCTTGTGCTTTGTAAATATCATAAATCAAAAAATTGAATCTTTACACATACCAAAAGTAATAACACAGAGGCATATTGTACCATGAAGTATGGGTCATTTATTGTCATGAATATGTGGCTGACTGAGAACTGAGAGCTGCAGTTCACTGACCAGCATCCAAAAAGAATCTCTTACCACATATTGCTAGTCAAGGAAAGGTTAAAATTAAAAATTGGAAGTATAGTTTCTACTGAATGGGAATTGCTATTACACTATTGTAGTAAAGCATCATGTACTGAAGCATAGTAAATCAGGGATTTTTTTCTTTTAATTGATGAATGAGAATATGTGAAAAAAAAACATTACTGGCCCCATTAAAGAAAATCCAACATTTAATTAAAAAGAATAACTATATTTAATCACTAAATACTATTTAAGTTTTCTAAAATAACACTTGAAAACACTCAGCATGCTTATTTAATTTTATTATAACCCAGTCAAGATCAAATATACATGTTACCTGCATCAAGACTAGATTGCACATTACTGTAGTAATTGTCTTCGTCATTGTCATCATCATCATGTTTTCATTTTAATGCATTTGAAGATTAATTGCCAGTGTTTTTTGATGATATCAAATTAGGGGTAATTAGAATGTTCTTAGACCCAATTAATGATGGGTTAATCAGAACATTCTGAACTGCTGATGTTGCAGGATTTGATACTTTGCAGCAGGGGACTGTGAAGCAGGCATCTCTACTATAAACTTTGGCCTTGTGATTAGAGTCCCTACTTTAGTTGAAACAGACATGGTTTATCGGATTGGTGTGCCCAGTGTAGGATTACTTTGTCTACTAATAACTAAACAAACACTAAATCATGCAATTGTTGTTCTTCTCACAGATGTAGATGCTTTTTTTTTTTTTTTTTTTTTAAGACTTGAGCCTATAGTTTGGAGTTGTTAAGTAATATCTATCAGGTGGAAATCTAAGACTTGAATATGGCCTGATGAGTGGCAAAGGGATTTGATTTTTTTTTTTTTTTTTGCCTTGCAATATCTAATAAAAGACTGGTCAGAGCGACACTGAATTTCCAATTGCACATCACCTGCAATGACAGTAGCATTCTTAGCATGGCTCAAATAAGCTAGTGTCATCTAGAATTGTCATCACATAATGGAAGGCAAACTCCAATGTCTGATGTACAACCTCTAGCTCATACTCTGTAATTCCTATATCACTCAGGATTCATGCCATCACCTGTGCTTCTTTGAGCATACTCATGGGAGAAGGGAGAAGCCATCTTTCCAGACTCCATGATATACAGTGACAAATCTTCTTGAGCTCATCACCCAAATTAATGTATTTCAGTACTGATCTTGATGCAAGTTATTTGCCTAGTGTGGTTTTTCCAAACCCTGGTGTACTGTGCTGAGCTCCTTGACCTGCGAAGCGTAGGCCCGAGCATGAGGCCCCCTGCCTGCCCCATCGTCCATTCCTTTGCTGCCCCAATTGCTTGAATATTGCAATCTATGATTTGGGAAGTTAGAATGCAGAATAAAATGAGTCATATTTCATGTAGATATATATTTGATTTAGGCTAATACATGGCAATAATTGCTGCTATTATATAACAATGTGCTCTCAAAATTATCATTCAAGCTTAATCCCCACTGAAGTAGTATTAAGATTTAGGATATGTGCAATAACTGATGCCTATAAGTCTTTATTAACTAAATAAATTACTTTTGTCATTCTATATTTGTCTTCTTAGTTTAATCATGGGAGTATTTAATTTTATTAATGACAAATTAGTTCAAATAAAAATGATTGGTTATCTTTAATCTTCTAATCTAGTGAATTAATTATATCATTATATTTTCTAATATCGATTTAATTTTTAGGTTTGGAAGAGGATTATCTTTCTTCATTGTTGCTGAATCTTCAATTTTTATGACCATATTAGCCAGTATTTTTTTCTTTCTCCTAAGGTTTTTGTATTAAATCTACACAAAACTCATAAATTTGAAAAAAAAATACTGTTTTGTCTGGTACTCTGAGCCAATTTTTGAGGGACAGAGTTATTTGCTCCCTGAATATTTGAAAAATGTCAACCCTAAAATGATTTGTTTATTGTAATAATTACTTTTATTTAATAGGTTCCAAGGTTTTAATTCTGTATTTCAAGGAAATTGACACAAATACGTTAAAATAGGTTGAAAATCATAATCTAAATTTTATACATTATATATATTTTTTTCAAGTTATCTCATCATTCACTCATTACTTTTCTCAAAACAATAAACCTCTAAAAATATAGTATTTGTTTCAAAGTGATCATTAGTGATATATTTGTTGCTCAATTTAGCTTTATTTAAATATGTGTTCTACATATAAAACAATGGTGTATATCATGGATTACTATTGATGTATTAATTTCATTATTAAATATCATGAGAATTTTAAAATTGTCTAGAACTTCTCTTTAAAGAAACATTTCATTGTTTATCTGTATCATATTTTGAATACATTTTATTAATTTAATATTTTCATTACATTTTACCATTTTTGATATTCTTTTTATATGCTTTTATTGGTGCATTATAGTCTCACTTTATAATGTAAATCATGTTGATAGAGACATACATATACACAGCACTTGGTGGTTACTTCCCACCTCCTCATCTCCCCAGTTCTCCATACAGAGTAAAGAGATTGACATTGGTATTTTCACATATGTACACATAGTCAATGGTAGTAGTTTCTTCAATCAACCTCACTTTTCCACTTCTCCTTCCCTTAGACCACCTCCCTGGATCCACTGAGGTTTCTCCTCCATTATCTGAAGTTCCTTTGGTGTCCTCATTATTTTCTATCTTCTGCATATTAGAGAACACATATGACCCTTCACTTTTTGTGATCTGCTAATCTCACTTAGCATAATATTCTCCAAGTTCTTCCATTTTCTTGAAAATGGCATAATTTTGTTCTTCTTTATTGGTGAGCATAATTTCAATTTGAGAATATCCCATAATTTTGTAATTCATTCATCTGTTTATGGACAGCTAGGTTGGTTCCATAATTTGGCTATTGTGGAAAGATGTACATGGGTAGGTACATCTTTACCTTTGTCTTTCATTCATTTTCCAATTTTATCTCTTCATCAGTGTTAACTAAGTTATTAATTTTATTAACTTAACATTATAAGAATTGAGGTTTATTGAGTCTTTTATTTCTAAACACGATATTCTACCTTCTGTCTTATTTTCTTTTATTGTTTTCTAGTTCCTCAAGTTTGGGACTTGATATAGATTTACTCCTTTTTTGGTCTTACTAAGTTGCTAAGGGCCTCTCTAAGTAGCTGAGGCTGGCCGTGAACCTGTAATCTTCCTGTCTCAGCTTCCCAAGTACTGGGATTACAAGCATGCATCACCATGCCTGGCTAGATTTACTCCTTTTTAAATAAATATTTTAAAGTAAAACTACTATACTAGTAAGTATGATTCACAAATTTTTATTGATGGTATGTTTTCAAGAAAGCTAGTGTAAATAAAATTTAAATTTCATTGTGATTAATTTTTTTTACCAGTCCATGTACTCAATGTATGTTTTTATGCTTTCTGAATTATATTTATATTTAATTGACTTAAATTACATGATTATCAAAAATATCTACATACTACTAATTTATTAATTACTAATTTATTAATTATTAAATTTTCTTTATTGATTATTAGAAGGTCAAGTTTTATACGTACTATAAATTCTAGGAAAGAGTATATATTCTCCAGATACTGAGATGTTCATTGATCTAAGTTTCTTAATTATGCTGCTCAAATCTTTAATTTTCTAATTATTTTATCTCCTATTTTATTTTTCTAATTATTTACCTTCCAAGCGATGTGTATGAACATTCCTCAATATAATTCTGATTTTTTATTTCTTTTTTGAATGATATCAAAATTTTTGTTGTTGTTCAATCTAATTTTTTTCTGTGTGTGTTGTTGGGGATTGAACTCAAGTACATTCCACCTCTGAGCTAGAAACAGGATCTCTTGAAGCAGTTGAGTACCTCCTTATGTTGCTAGGGTTGACTTGAATCTATGATCCTCCTGTTTCAGTATCTCAAGTACTAGAATTACAAGTATGTGGAATCATGCCTGCCTTGTTCTATCTACTTTTGAGATGTGCTAACAAACATTTCTCCCTGAAGATAGTTATATTTTAATAAAATATTTTACAATGTTTGTAGTGATTTTATTTCATTGATAACTATTTGTTCTAGTAGATCTCAAATCAGTGTGTGTGTGTGTGTGTGTGTGTGTGTGTGTGTGTGTATATATATATACATATATATATATAGTATAACTATCTTATTTGGTATAAGTTATATATTTATACTATATATATAGTATAACTACCTTATATATAGTATATCTATATATATGTATATAGTGTAACTATATATAGTATAACTATCTTATTTGGTATAATGCTTTTATTTTATTTTTTCAGTGTTTTTAAATGTTTCTCTCTGTCTCTCTCTCTCTCTCTCTTGAAAAATGTCAACCCTAAAATGATTTGTTTATTGTAATAATTATTTTTGTTTAATAGGTTCCAAGATTTTAATTCTTGGCTCAGGGACATTCTAATTCTGAGCTACACCCCCAGCCCTCTATTTATTCATTTTTGTTTTGAAACAGGGTCCTGCTAAATTTCTGAGTGCCTTGCTAAGTTGTTGAGGCAGGCCTTCTACCTGTGATCCTCCTGCCTCAGCCTTCCAATTAATGGGATTACAGGTATGCACCATCATGCTGGGCTTTTTTAAAACAGTGTAAATTTCAATTATTTTTAAATCTTATTTTTTTCATATTGAAAAATTCCCCTTTAACTATGTGACACAAACTTGCTTAGTATATGTTTCTTATGAATTCAAATTTGCTAGTCCTTGGGGCTTACTTAGTGTTTCTATTATCTCTCAAATTGTTCCTTTCTCCATGTGCCTGGTGATTTGTCAGTGGATTCTATGATTTGAGAATACCTTTGAGGGAATTTTTGAGATGTGTCACAGGTTAATTTTACTTTTGTTTTATTCAGGGAAATAAAGGCACTATATAATAGTGCCATTTTAAACCAAATTATTCATTTGAGTTTTTCCAGAAATCAAATGGTATGACCTTCAGTTGTAAATGTGTTTTAGGACCCTTTTGTCCTCTTTTTATTCAGAGTCAAACTTTTTCTTTCCTTTTTCATTTATTTTTTTTTTCTATAACAGTACTGGTCTGTGGGAGATGAATGATTTTGTTTCTAGTAAAAAAGCCAACTACTTTTCTACTGTATTTAAGAAGTTCTAAGTCACCATTGATTGTATATAATCAATGAGCTGAGTTTGGTATTATTTGATTATTTTTGTGAATTCATGATTTCTCTCAAATTGTGTTGTTTTTTGTTGTTTATTTGTTTGTTTGTTGACTCTAGGGATCAAACCCAGGACCTTAGACATTTAAGACAAGTGCTCCAAAACTGAGCTGTATTCCCTGCTCAACTTTGCATCTTTGGTAGAATTTTTTCTCACTTTTTTGCCACCTCTGATATGTGTTTATATGAACTTTAATAGGTATGTGCTGTTATATTTGATCATGAAGCATACATTTTTCCAAGAATGTTTACTCTTTTTTGTAGCAAGAAACTTTGAATATGAGTTTTAACTGTAAAATCTTTATGGAACTTCTTCCTTGTTTTTATACTATAATATACCCTATTTAGTTAATAAGTTTTTTTAAAGGGATATGCTCTCATACTAAGTCAATTAGTTTTTCATTAGCTGGTTGTTTACTGCTAGTTTATTTCTCCAAGATTTAATGATAGAAGATGGAATCTTATTCACAACAGTAACTTCAAATCAGCATAGTTGGAAGTGTATTTCAAATTTATAAAAGTATATGCAACTACTTATATGGTCTAAAAAAAGAAATGCAAATATTTCCAGATTACCCTGTTCTCTAACTTTTATAATTAGTATTAGTATATACACATGCATGGTTTAACTCACTTTATTTTTGTAAAAGAAATCGATGTCTTGAGATTGATTTAAAAATGACTTATAATCCATTGTGGAGAGAGAATAATTTCTGATTTGCAGATAATCTGTGTCATTGAGCTAAACTTTGTTTTTTGGACAAGAATATAGACTTTTACTAGTGTGATCAGGATATGGTATTTAAACTCAAACCTATACTTTTAGATACATATATGCATGACTATGTTTAAATATTTTCCAGTTGAACTTGCAATTCCATTAAAGTTGCAGTGAGCATTGTAACAAGCAATTATTCTGAGTTTTTTCATTGTCACTGAAAAATCATTGTGCCCTTATTTTTCCCTTGGCCCTTCCTGCTTAGCTGAGCCCTACAATGAGAAAATGTGATAAGGTGCTTCTATAGTATTAATGCATTGGAGAATTATTTTTCTTATTATCTTTTCACTGTTCATAGGCAATAAATTTATTGAACCAAAAAGATTAAAAAGTTAAATTTTTATTTTAAATTATGTCCTACAAGTCACAGAGAGTAAAATATACTTTAGATATCAAGACACTAAGGGAGTCGACAGAAATTGATATTGCTAAAGGGAACTTGGACACTTAAAGACAAAAATTAGGGATAGGACACTAATGTGAATAAAATTAAGATCAAAGTAAAAGAGAAAAATGTTGCAAAATGAATAAAGATATCTTTGTGTTCTGTCCTCTTTATAGGCAGTTAATTATCTGTTTATAGGTATCCTAATGTAAGTGTATTTATTTCTTAACTCTGATATAAGGCTTTTGGTAATATGTATGTTCATTTGAGGAAAAATTACTTTTATGCTACAATGTCTAATTCTTTAACTAGACGGATAAAAATTCCAGGCTAGTAAAAAGTGTTCTAAATTTAGTAAAATCTCATTATTTCACAATGGTTTTATAGCATATTTGGCTGCAATATCTGAATAATATAATACATACATGTGAATGACTTCCAAATGTTTAGTACCAAATTCTCTAGAGTTCATTGCTTATCATGACCTTCCATGCTGGTACAAAAAGGAAATCAATAATAGTTAACTTAATCATGCCCACAGTCTGACTACATACTCTATCATATATTGTCCTCATTCCACTCAGGTCAATTCTGCTCTCCCCTTCAATAGACACACCAAGATGAGTACACACACACACACACACAAAAAAAAAAAAAAAAAAAAAAAAAAAAAAAAAAAAAAAAAAAAAAAAAAAAAAAAAAAAAAAAAAAAAAAAAAAAAAAAAAAAAAAAAAAAAAAAACCAGAAAGAAAAAAATCTCCAAAATATCTTGAGAGAAGCCAAGTTCATTTAATAATTAATCTCATTGTTATGAGTTTAGCATAGACAAAGAAATATATTTTCCACTTAGATTATATTAGGTCCAATTTGCTTTATTTCAAAATAAGGAGTGCTTTCTATATCTCTTTCATAAAGATAGATCTCTAACTTTCTAATTTTTTTCTAATTTCTTATTCTGAAATTAAATATAGAAAATGCTCAGCATAAAAGAGATGTCCTATACAACTACATAAAGATTACTATGCACATATTTATTATTCAATTCTTCTAAAGCTATGCTAACTAAACTATCAATTAATTGATAACATAAAATGTGTGGATCACAGCAATTGGATCGTTCTTATGTATGCTCCTGACATCTTCATGTAGAAGCCTGTTTCTTCCCTGACACCTTTACTAGTAACCTCAGATATTTATTAACTGGTATGATGTTATCAAGGGAAGATAATAACTACCTTAAATTGGCACTTCATCTTAGATATGAAGTTTTGAAGCCGAATGCTCAAATTAGAATATTCTTCTTATGATCAATTAAAATAGATCCGAGAGACCACAGAGAAAAATGCTCAGAAAATAGTTTACTAGGCCAATCCAAGGAAATGGATTTTTTTTTTTACCTAAAAACTTAGATTAAAACTGACCACTATGAAAGCAAGACTAGACATAGTTATTAGTGTTCTTCCAATCTGGGTTTTTCAACTGCTGCAGAGCTCGACAAATAAGAATAAACTTCCTTTTAAAATAAAGCACCTATGGTGGCATATGCTTGTAATTCCAGTACTTGGGAGGTTGAGAGAGGAGGATTGCATGTTTGTGGCCAGCCTCAGCTACTTAGTGAGGCCCTCTGCAACTTAGTGAGACCCTGTTTCAAACTAAAGAATGGAAAATCGGGCTGGGGTGTAGCTTGGAGGTAGAATGCCCCTGGGTTCCATTCCTAGTAACGAAAAAAAAAAAAAAAAACACCTAAATTTTTACTTTACCAGTGCAATCTCAAACTTTACTTTGTTCTTTGGAAATACCAGAGGTCATCCAGGACTCTATGTGGTTTCTCATTACAATTCTGATTTTTGTGTTGCTCCCAAATAAAATAATTTTATATTTTGAGATCCATTTTTACCTTTTATTTAACCTTAACAATGATAATTTAAATACATATATGAAAGGCATTATTTTGATCTCTAAATAAATACTTGAAAATTTTGAAATGAGAAAAATTAACAAATCATATTTCTCCAAGAGTAATTACAAATGTTATCATAAATAATAAGCTCTTTGAAGATCTATGTGGAGTGTTTAAAGATTCAAGTGTTGCTCAACAACTTAATAAGCAATAGTCATAGCATAGCAGCTCCTCATAGTCCTGGAAATGACCAAGGATTGTCCTGGGAAACTTTGCAACAAGTAGTAATTTTTAATCTAGTGCACTACAATTACTATGACAGATTTTTTTTTCAGTTTCAGCAATATTGTCATTTTCTGTGAAACATTTTATGTTTAAGCAAAACAAAGATTTTGATCAGTATTCCATTGCTTTCACCTAATAGATGGTTTCCTAGAGTACCAGTATAAATCCTGAATTTGCTATTAACCAACTGAGTGAATAGCACTTACTTAGGCAAATAAAATATGCGCTTCAAATTTCTCACCACTATAGGTGGAATAATGACAGTAACTGCTTCATAGAGATGTTGGGACAGGCAAATAACTTTTTTTTAATTTTTATTTTTATTCATATATTGTAAGCATACATCTTTGTTAGGTACAAATTGATAAAGATATATGTGCTCACAATTCTCATTTGACCCCTTCCCCAAATTCCCACCCCACTCCCTCACCCTCCCTTCCTCTGAAGTTCAGTTTAGTGAGTAACCTTAGTATACATTAGTGTGCCCCCCCCAGTCGAACCCCTTCAGTTAAATCAACTTCTTTGCTTTCGAGGGTCTCTCCTTTTTCATCTGGAGACCCTCTGATGCCCCATAATCCCCCTAGCATCCGCATATTAGGGAGAACATATGCTTCTTTACTCTTTGTTACTGACTAACCTCACTTATCATAATGTTTTCCAGTTGCATCCATTTCTCTGCAAATAACATGATTCTGTTCTTCTTTATAGCTGAGTAAAATTCCATTGTGTATATCTCCCATAGTTTTGTAATCCATTCATCTGTCAATGGACATCTTGGCTGCTTCCATAGTTTGGCTATTGTGAATTGTGCAGCTATAAACATAGATACACATGCATTGGTCTGATAGTTTGGTTTCCATTCTTTTGGGTAGATACCCAGAAGTGGTATTGCTGGATCATATGGTAGGTTCATTCCCATACATCTGAGGATCCTCCATACTGTTTTCCAAAGTGGTTGCACTAGTTTGCAATCCCACCAACAGTGTATTAGAGTTCCTACTTCTCCACATCCTCGCCAGCAGTTATAGTTGTTCATGATTTTTATGAAGATGGAGTGATCTACCATGCTCTTGGATAGGCAGAATAAATATCATCAAAATGGCCATCTTCCCAAAACTGATCTACAGATTCAATGCAATACCCATGAAATTACATTTTATGTGACTTCCGTTCACCAGGGGTCATTTCTGGGGAGATTGAAGTCAATCAGGTGTATAACAAGGTACTTTTTGCAAGCTATAATAGGTTGCAATAGGTTTATTTTTTACATGTATTTTAGATTCAGACAGTATCTTTAGCCAGAATTCTTATATTTTCACCTAATCATTTTATTTATAGGCAAAATGAAATAGATGCTAATCAAAAGTAATTGTGTTCTTAACCAAACTCCAACAATATATTAAGTTGACTTTTGCCATCACAAACACTAGGTTCTTCACCATTTTCAGGTAGCTTTTAATCTTCTGTTTTAGGAATCGCCAAATCCTGCTAACCTTGTGTTCCTATATTTTCTAATGTATGATACTTTCTTTTAATCATCTTACCACAGTTTAGTTAAATTATTTTCAGTGACTATAAATGGTGCCATAGCCTCTTTACAAGGCTTCTTGACTAATAGTATATTTAATGTATATTAAATAAGAAGTAATAGTCAGCTAAGGCAAGTGTCCTTTTGATCCCATTACTCAGCTTCTTATAGCATTATCATGTTGCCAAATGGCCACTTATATCAAATGAAAATTACTGACCATGTCTTTTAAAATATTACACAATTAACACAGAGAGACTCTGCAATATACAGATATACTTCACTGGAATGAGCTCATCTCATTTCATCTCAGCCCATGTTCTATTGTGTTCTCAAACATTGTTTTATGGCTCAATATGTGAACTGTTCACCTAAGGATAATGTGAGTGAATTTTTTTCATGCAAGGTGAGTTCAGTATGGTCATTAACATCAATATCATATTAAATTTTGGTTGTTACCACTTATAACTGCCTAGAGACATAAACATTTAAACTGTTGTATTTCTTAATTTCCATATGCATTTCAAATTATAGATAATATTACCTATTTGGGCTCTAGAAAGCTAATAATTCACTTGATATAATTTTTCCTACATCAATGCTAGATAAAACAAGAAAACTCAGTGGAAAAGCAGTTAATAGAGCATTCATGGTGAATCAACAAAATTACATAATGAAAGGATAATAGACCAATGTTAACAAAGGAACAAATATTTCAATTTGAATACAGATACAATTTAGTTTATAATATCTGTTTTAACAAATGCATTTCTCTTTGCTGGGTTACACAGAAACAACCCATATAAATCAAAATCATGAGGAAATAATGAGAAAATATTCTTTGTATAGGGTATTTGCTAAAAGTATGGACAATAAAAGTGAAACAGATTAAGATATGTATCTTGATAGTAAACTATTAATGTTTTTAACAGTAATAATATCAAAATAATTAGTGATCAGAATATTTACATCAAAATGTAGAAATCAGGGGGATATTAATTCCACAAGTTTCCCTTAAAATTTTAGCATACAAACATGGGCTTAAACGCAAAGGAAAATTTGGCATAAATATATTTTTAAATTATATTAATACAACAAAAATGCACTGAAACATCTATGTCACAAATCACTTAACCCTGAGCAATCCTGTGTAGAATAGTGAGTATTATGAAGAAAGTGGAATATGATGAATGTTATGTAACTAATAAATAATGAGAACTATAAACCATCCAGAAAATATATGACATTATTATTATGTCTGAGATAGTCTAAAACTGATCATTGGCAAGGAGTTAAAACACACATACACACACACACACACACATACATCACATCACCTGCAGTAGCACATACACATACAAGTTTAAAAAGTTTTAAAATTTATCAAAGTAGAGATTTTACAGAATTTATTTTTGAACAATGCTAAAAACTGTAGAAAAAATGAAAAATCTATAAGAAAGTCTACACTGTTTAAGTTACTTTATGATAAAATACAAAGTCATTGATTTATAATGTTTTACAAATTAGCTAAAATATAAACACTATGTAGAACAATATAGAGAATTTGGCTGAGAAAATTGAAACACAAATGAATTTTTTAATTAAATTAACATTATATCAGTACTGATTATTATAAAATTATATAATTATATTATTTTTTCTAACCTCCTAGAAAGTTCTTAGTTATAGAGGTATAAGTTAGTTGGTAGTATCTTATTGTTTTATCTTAGGTTTTATTTTTCTTTAAAATTGGCAATTACAAGAAATGACTAAAATTTTCCTTACATTTGCAAATTAAGCAAGGTTTAGGTCAGTGATGAGGTTAACTAGCTTTGTCTGCTTGAGTATTCTTCAGTTTTCATCTCTTTAATTCCAGAAATTATATTAATTGATTTTGAATTTGCTAGTACTTGTTTTTTGGCCTAGAAAATAATCCATTTTGGAGAAAGGTCCATGAGGATCTAAGACTATGAATTCAGTTCTTAATGGATGAAGTGTCCTGTGGATGTCTGTTATATCCTTTCAATTTATAGTATTCTTAGGTTTTGGTGTCTGCTGATTTTTTTTTTTTTTTTTTGGTCTGGATGACCTATCTACTGTTGAGAGGGGAATGTAGAAATTTTCCAGTATTATTGAATTGGAGTCAATTTGAGTTTTAATAATAAGTAGTGCTTATTTTATGTAAGCAGTTGTGCAGATGTTTGGCACATAAATGTTTGCTATCAATTATCTTCTTGTTGTATTGTAAACTTTACTAGTATAAAGTGACCCTCTTTTTCACTTCTGGTAAGTTGTTTCTTATAAAAAACATATAGTTTGACTTTATGATTTATATCTACTATTCTTGATTTTAGTTCACCTTTGCATAGTTGCACCAGAGCAATGGTAGTGAAGCAAGTGATTGTTGACTCTGGTTAAGTGAGGAGAAAAATCTCAATTATTATTAAGGGAAGGCAATAAAAGTATGTTTAAAATATGTATTAATTTCAAATTCATCAGTTCATCTATTAGTGTATCAATTTGCTATATGGATTAAATAATTTAAAAGTGTGTGATTACATATATAGTAGGTGTGAAAAAATACATCTCTTTCCACTTTATCTTCCCATTTAGAGAAAGTTTGAAAAAACTGGAACAAAATAAGCTCAATTTAAAGAGGTGAAGAATAAGAATATAATAAAATGCTTTTAAATGACCATTTTACCAGATGAAACAATGCTTCCCAGTCCCTCCATTTAACATACTGAAAGTATTGCTTGCTCAAAGTCTGTCAGGCAGATTGCTTGGTCTCTGCACTTCTGTTTTCTTTGTTTTGGTGGTATGTATGTGTAGCAAGTATCCGATGTGTTGATTCTCAAATCTGTTTATACCAGTTGTTTTCATTTTTCACTTACATAATTTATTTAAATATCATGAAAATAGCAGAATAAAAATAAAGAGGATTGTTTCTATGAAAACTAAGTATGATGACTTGAAAACAATCTGTAAAGGTGCATTGCTTGAAATACACTTTGAAAATTAAGTGTGGGCTGGACAACTATAAGAAAACTGGTAAAAAACAAATCATAGACTTCTAAAAGGATTCTGCACACAAATTGCTTCACAAATGTTCATAACTGCTTGATGTGCTTTAAAGAGATAGAAACAGAAAACTGCCAAGAATGAGTTATGATTGTGGTTCACATTTAAAAATAAAGTGAAAAGAAAGTGTATAAGACTATCACTTGGCTTATAGCCAAAGCCCCTTTGTAAAGATTTTAAACTAATTTTTGCACTTTAAAATTTAAAATAATTTATATAAATGTTATAGTACTTGGGATTCTCTTGAAGACTTTTTGCCAAATTAAAAATTTGGATAATGTGACTTCTTTCATAATTTATATATGCTAATCACAGAGACTCACTTAACCTTCTTTTCTAAAAAAAAAAAAAAATGCCTCAACATATTCACGAATGCCACTCTGTGAATAATATCATGTAATGTTCCCTCTCTCGCCCACGGAAACAGCTTTTAAAAGATAGTAGGAGCCGGGCGTGGTGGCGCATGCTTGTAATCCCAGCATTCGGGAGGCTGAGACTGGAGGATCCGGGAGGCTGAGACTGGAGGATCCGGTTCCCGGCAGCCTTAGCTACCTAGTGAGGCACTCCGCAACTTAGTGAGACCCTGTTTCAAAATAAAGAATTAAAAAAAATAGGCGGGGGGGGGATGTAGCTCAGAGGTAGAATGCCCCTGAGTTCAATCCCTAGTACCGCTAAATAAATAAATAAATAAATAAATAAATAAATAAATAAATAAATAAATAAATAAAATAAAAGATAGTAGGAACTTAGTCAAAGACAGTAAATTTGTAGATATCAATGACGACTGCCTGTTTCAAAAATTTGGGATAGAAAAAAATGATGTTTTGGGGGGAAGAATTTCAAATAATGAAAACACAGTTTCTTGTGGCTATCGCTAGCTAGCTAAGCTTCCTTCTAGAATATTTATGCTCAAGATACTTTAAAACTGTGTATGCAACAAAATTTTGAGGGGAGAGGAACCAAGCACAGGTATTTATGTGGTAAAATTTTGTGACATTAAGAAAATAAAAATACCATGATATATGATATATTTTAGCTCATTTGCATTTTAATATATAAAAATTTACTGTTTAATAGTATACAAATGTATCACTTTAAACCTCACTATGAAGTATAATTGTATTGTACTACTAAAATTCTAAAGAAAATGCAGATAAAGACATCATAAAAATAATTTTATATTCCCTACTTTTTTTGAACAAAGCCTCCATATTTTCATATTAGACTTAGCTCTGAATTTTCTTAGTGAGCCCTTGTAATGATGATAATGAAAAGTTATGTGAGTTAGTATTTATTGAAGATTTATCATGTGTTAGGTTCTTGGCAAGTGCTTCCTTGTGAGTTGAATTATGCACTTTTTGAAATAAAACCTGGTTAACTTTATCATTTTACAAATGAAGAAATTAAAAATTGGAAGTGATTGAATGATTTTACCCAGAATACACTAAATATTATTGTATTTTTTGTTGATGCATTGTAATCATATATCATAATGAAGTTCAGTGTGACAGACATACATGCACAGAGCACTTGGTAAACCCTGCCCCCCATCTCTCATTCTGTTCCATCACCCTTTCAATGTACAACATAGAGATTGGCATTGATACATTTGTGTATGAATATCATGTTCCCTGAAGTGTTTCTTTCTTCATATTTCGCTCCCCTCATCTGCCTCCCTTAGATCTCTTGCATCACTCCACCAGGGTTTCTCCTCCTTTGTCTAGATTTTCTCCTGTATCCCAATTTCTTTCAAGCTTGACCCATCCAACTTTTCCTTTAGTGTGATTGACTAATCTCACTTAGCAAAATATTCTATAGTTCCATCTGTTTCCCTGCAAATGTAATAATTTTATTCTTTATAGCTAAATATGATTCTATTGTGTGTATCTTATCCTTTTGTAATTTATTCATAATTTGACTATCATGAACTGTGTATCTATAAACATAGACATGTATGTATTATTATAATAGTCTGATTCAATTCTGTTTGGTAGACACCCAAGAGTGGTATAGCGGGTTCATATGGTAGGTTCATTCAGATATTTTTGAGAATCCTTCACACTGATATTCAAAGTGGCTACACTAGTTTGCAATCTGACCAACAATGCAGCAAAGTATATGTGTTTTAGTGACTGCCATTCTAATTGGAGTTAGTTGAAATTTCAGTATAGTTTTAATTTGCATCTCTCTGACTGCTAATAATTTTAAACATTTTTTCATATATTTATTGGCCATATGTATTTCTTCTTTTGTGAATTGTCTATTGAATTTAATTGTCCATTACTTGACTGTGTTATTTTTTTGGAGTAATATTCTTGAGTTCTTTGTATATACTAGACATTAATACTTTATTGGAGGAGTAGCTGGCAAAGATCTTCTTCCATTCTGTTCTCTTTAGTAAGGTACTTCATAATTTCCTTTGCTGCACAGAAGCTGTTCAGTTTAATATAATCCTACTTACTAATCCTTATTTGAATATCTTGTGCCTTTGGGATCTTCATGAAGTTTTTAATCTGCGCGTGATGTTGGAGAATTGCTCCTATGCCCTCTTCTAATAACTGCAAAGTCTCTGACCTAATTTCCAAGTTTTTCACCTGTCTTGACTTTTGTGCAGGGTGAGAAGGTAAGATTTTATTCCCATGTTTCTATATATGGATAATCAGTTTTGCAACACCATTGTTGGAGAGATTTCATTGAGTATGTAGATCACTTTAGGTAGAATGGGCATTTTGATGATATTTATTCTGCCTATCCAAGTACATAGGAAAGTCTTCCATTTTCCAAGATCTTCTTCAATTTCTTCCTATAGCATTTTATTGCTTGAATTGTAGAGGTCTTTGACTTCCTTGGTTACATTTATACCAAACGAGCAGTAGAGAAAAAACTCAAATAAACTACAAAGAAATTTAAAAAAAGAAAAAAAAACACTGGAGCCAGAGAAAGGATAATTCTATCAAAACAGCAACTAAGCAAAGAAAAATTAACACTATCTCAAGTAGAAGATACAACTCAAAATGACAAGAATTAAAAATAATCTCTTAGTAATTACCCTGAATATCAATGGTCTCAACTTCACTCCGTAATGAAAAAATGTAACCTGGCAAAATGGATTAAAGATTGTAATCCATCTATATGCTGCTTGCAAGAAATATACTTTTCACAAAGATATCTATAGACTAAATGTAGAAGGGCTGGAATAAGAAACTCCATGTAACTAGAACTCTAAGATAAACAAGAGTAACAACTCTCTTATCAGACAAAATAGACTTCAAGCCCAAACTTATCAAAAGAGACAAAGCAGGTCATTTCTTACTGATAAAAGGGACAATCCAACAATAGAATATAGTTATATTCAACATTTTTCTCTGAATGCAGCTGTGGCCACTTTTCTAAAACAAACTCTTTGCCACATTAAGTCTCTGATAGACCCCAATACAATAATATTGAAAGACTTCAACACCCCTCACACATGACTACACTGATATTTCAGAAAAAATATCAGTAAATATGCTTCAGACCCAAAGAACACAGTTATAGTTAGATATAAAATGTCCCCTACAAAGCTCATTTATTAATATTCAGGGTTGATATACTGAAGTCATGAGAGTTGTAATCCCAGAAGTGGATACGTTCACTGCTCCATGATATAAGCATAACCCATGTGCTCTCCCTTTCGCTACTTCCTGCCACCAAGTCCTGTGATTCTTGTTTCCAAGCCTCACATTGACTGACCTGAAATCATAAGAAAATAAATCTTCTTTCCTTTAAGTCATGTGTTCTATATTTTAGATTATAATTGCAAGAATGCTGACTGGAACAAAGACCATAAACCAAATTAACTGACTAGATATACACCGAATATCCCATGCAACTACAGCTAAATACATATTCTTTTTAGCTGATAATGGAAACTACTCCATAGACCATAGCCTTGGCAACAAAACAAATACTAGCAATTACAAAAAATGTGACATAATTCCTTGCAACTTTTCATACAACAGTGGAATGAAAGTAGAAATCAACAAAAGGAATATCTAGAGATATTACAGAAATACATGGAGATTAAATATCACTCTTCTAAATGAGTACTGGATAATAGAAAAATAAAAGGAGAAATTTAAATAAATCCTAGAATCAAGTGAAAATAAAGACAAAACATGTAAGAATGTCTCAGACACTTTGAAGGCAGTATTAAAATTTATAGTCCTAATACTCATATAAGAACAAAAAATCATCAACTAAAAAAATCTTATGACAAGCTGGGCATGGTGGTGCATGCTTATAATCCCAGTACTTGGGAGGCTGAGACAAGAGGATTTGGCTTCACGACCAGCCTCAACTATTTAGTGAGGCTCTCTGCAACTTAGTGAGAACCTATTTCAAAATAAAGAATAACAAACAAACAAACAAACAACAACAACAACAAAAACAACAGGCCTGGATGTGTAGCCTGGAGGTAGAATGTCCCTGGGTTCAATTCCTGGTACTCCCCAAAAATAACAATAATCTTATGACATACTTCAAAGTCCTTGAAAAGCAGGAAAAGTCTAATTACAAAGCCAATGAAATATAGGAAATCGTTAAAATAAGAGCAGAAATCAATAGAGGACAACAGAAAAAATACAAAAGATCATAAAAGTAAAGAGTTGGTTTTTTGAAAAAATAAACAAGATAGATAAACCCTTAGCAAACTTAATCAAAAGAATCAACCCAAAGTATTTAAAAAAAAGTTACATATAAAATATATCACCACAGACAGCATGAAAATCCAGAGGTTCATCAGAAACTACTTTGAAGAACTACACTCCAATAAAATGAAAAAACCTAAAAGAAATTGATAAATTTCTAGACAAGTAAAATCTTCCTAAATTGAATCAAGATAATATAGAAAATTTAAGCTGACCAAGGAAAAGGATTAAAATAATCATAAAGTGTCTACCATCAAAGAAAAGCCCAGGTCCAGATGGTTTCCCAGCCAAATTTTATAAAATCTTTATAGAATATCTAAGCCAAATACTTATCAAAGTATTACAAGAAGTAGAAATAAATGAAATTATCTAAAACTCATTTTATAAAGCCAGTATCATCTTAATACTAAAACTGATTAATCTCAAGAAGAGAAAATTACACACCAATATCATTGATGAACTTGGATGCAAAACATCTAAACAAGTAATAGAAAACACACATTAAAAACCACATATTTCTCTATCACTATATACCCAAATATGGTGTAAAATTACAATGCACAAAATTAAAAATATATAGCAAGACCAAGTTGTGTCCATCCCAAGACTGGTTCAACAGATGAAAAAGAATACAATTAATTCACCACATAAGCAGAACTAAAGGACTAAAATTACATCATCTCAGTAAATGTTGAATAATCATTTTACATATTCCAACACCAATTCATGTTAAAAACACTGCAGAAAATCAGAATAGAAGAAACTGTCTTCAATATACTAAAGACAATATGTAATAAACCCAGAGCTGACATCATATTGAATGGGGAAAAACTCTGAATTACCAAGGATGTCCATTATCACCACTCTTTTTCAAGATAGTACTTGAAACTCTAGCCAGAGTGATAAAGCAAGAGAAGGAAATAATAAAAAAAATACAAATAGGAAAAGAAGAACTAAAATTATCTCTATTTGTGGATGACTTGATCTCTGAAGACCCCCCCCAAAAAAAACTCAACCAAAATACAGTGTTTTTCTATTTGCCAAACATGAATCCACTGAAAAAGAAATCGAGGAAAAATTTAATTCAGAATAGCCTCAAAAACAATAAAATATCTAAGGATAAATCAACTTAAAACTACTGAAGCTGGAATAAATTCATGTACTTATGATATTTAATGATTGCTTCCTTTTACCCTTAGCCCTTCCCATCCTGAATATACACTTCATTTCAGAGATATATTGAGTTTAATTTTTTGTAATTAAATTAGCTCATAATTTTCATAAGTCTGCAATATTGCAAAAATACAAATCCAAGAAAAGTTATAGTTTTGCATTATATTCATTTACATTAGCAAAATTAAGAATCACATGTGTATATGTATGCACCTATGTACTTATTGTACACACATACACAAACATACACATATATACATACATAGGGTTTACAAAAGCTTTATTCTTCAGATAAGTTTATTGTTTTTCCATATTTAAAATATTTATTTATTTACTTATTTACTTGGTACTAGGGATGTGCCTCAGAAGCATTCAAACTCTGAGCTACAAATTCAGAAATTTTTGATTGATTGCTTATTTGTTTTTTTGGTGCTGAGGATTGAATGCAAGGACATTCTATTTATGAGCTATATCCTTACATCTCCCTCCCTTTTTACTTTTCTTTTTTATTTTTTGAAACAAGGTCTTGCTAAATTGCTTAGAGCCTCAATTCTGAGGCTCCCATATACTGGAATTACAGGTGTGAGCCACCATGTGGGTTCCCAGGCGTTTTAACAGAGTCTCACTAAGTTTCTGAGAGTCTCCTTAAGATGCTGAGGCTGTCCTCAAACCACCAATGCTTCTGCCTCAGCCATGTTACACCACACCCAGCTTAATTTTTAATTTTCCCTAATAGGAAACATATAAACCTGTTTGTTGTGATTCACACTTGTAATTCCAGTACTTGGGAGGCTGATACAGGAGGATCCTAGGTTAGAGCCAGCCTTAGTAATTTATTGAGGTTCTAAGCAACTTTGAATACTCTGTTTCAAAATAAAAAATAAAAAAGTGCTGTGAATGTATGTAACTTAGAGGTAGGCTGCCCCTGGGCTCAATTCCCAGTACAAAAGAAGACAGAGAGAGAGAGAGAGAGAGAGAGAGAGAGAGAGAGAGAGAGAGAGAGAGAGAGAGA
>PVLC010001482.1:52650-100274 GCA_004027655.1 Graphiurus murinus | reverse complement strand
TTAATATATTAACAAACTATTCCACTTGATTACTACAGATCAGATTATTCTTCATTGGGGAAGAGTTCACGTACATAAATATTGTCAATGGTTATTATTAATTTTTAATTACAGCAATACAAGCCACAGTTTAAACTGTAGCAATGCAAATGTTTATATTTCTGTGATATGCCAATATATATATAGATAGATATTTACATATATCATATAATATTATGTTGAATCATTGTTCATGTAAGTTAAACATGGACAGTTTTATATAATTCTAGTTAATATATAGTGCAAAGTAAATATACTGCTCTGGTCAGCATTCCTACAGCTTTTATCTGAAGACTGGACCATGTAATTTAGTGGAAATATTTATTTTTTTATAGTTTTGGGTTCAGTCCATGTGAGGCTGGGGACCCCATTTCTCAGGGCATGATGATGGGTGGCAGAGAGAACTGTGCTTTTCACACAATGGAAGCTGGAAGCAAGAGAAAGAGTAGGGGGAGGAGGGGCCATATATAACCCCTAAGGCTGCATACCCCAGAATACACTCCTTTCAGCCACATCCCACTAGTTCAGGCAACAACTCAGATAAATCTATTACAATGGGTTTATCCACTGCTGGGATTACAAGCTCATCATTCAATATCATCTACTGAAAACATTAATAAATGAGCTCTTTAGGGGATATTTCATATCTAACTATAACATGCAACATATATTGCAGATTTCACTAAATTCCACTGCAGTTTTCAAAGAGAAGAGTCATACAATTCTGTGAAATTTTCAGTATCTCAAAAAACATTTAGCCTTTTTAAAAATCATAGCTCTCAAAACTTCTCTTTGTTTTTTATGTCCTATTTGTTATTTACTAGTTTTGAAATTTGTTTTTTTTCATTTATATGAAATGTTTTTATTTTTTGTTTTTATTATTCATGCATTGTAAGCATATATCATTGTTAGGTACAAATTGATAACAACATATGTGCCCACATTTCTCATTTGACCCCTTCCCCAAATTCCCATCGCGCTCCCTCGCCCTCTCTCCCTCTCAAGTTCAGTTTAGTGAGTTACCTTAGGATGTACATTAGGATGACCCCTCCCTCCATCCCCTTCGGTTAAATCAACTTCTTTATCAAGGGTCTCCCCTTTTCCATCTGGAGACCCTCTTATGCCCCATCTTCCCCCTAGCATCTGCATATTAGGGAGAACATATGCTTCTTTACTCTTTGTGACTGGCTAATCTCACTTAACATAATGTTTTCCAGTTCTATCCATTTCCCTGCAAATAACATGATTTTGTTCTTCTTTATGGCTGAGTAAAATTCCATTGTGTACATATCCCATAGTTTTGTCATGCATTCATCTGTTGATGGATATCTTGGCTCCTTCCATAGTTTGGCTATTGTGAATTGAGCCTCTATAAACATAGATACAAATGTGCCGGTCTGATAGTGTGGTTTCCATTCTTTTGGGTAGATACCCAGAAGTGGTATTGCTGGGTCATATGTTAGGTTCATTCCCATTCGTCTGAGGATCCTCCATACTGTTTTCCAAAGTGGTTGCACTAGTTTGCAATCCCACCAACAATGTATTAGAGTTCCCACTTTTCCACATCCTCGCCAGCAGTTGTTGTTGTTCGTGTTTTTTTATGATTGCCATTATGATTGAAGTTAGGTGGAATCTCAAGGTAGTTTTGATTTGCATCTCTCTGATTGCTAATGATGTGAACATTTCCTCATACATTTATTGGCCATTTGTATTTATTCTTTTGTGAAGTGTCTATTTAGATCCTTTGCCCATTTTTTATTGGGTTATTTGTTTTCTTGACTGTGATTTTCTTTAGTTCTTTGTATATCCTAGATATTAGACCTCTATCTGTAGAGTAACTGGCAAAAATCTTCTCCCACTCTGTAGGCTCTCTGTTGAAGTTCTTGATAGTTTCCTTTGCTGCACAGAAGCTCTTCAGTTTAATGCAATCCCATGTATTGATCTTCCTTTGAGTTGCTTGCGCGTTTGAGGTCTTGTTGAGAAAGTTTTCACCTGTGCCTATGTGTTTAAGTGTTGGTCCGTTGAAATTTGGTGTAAGAACAACATCATGATTTTTCACAATCCGTACACAAATTTGATATGTCAGTTCATTTTTGTTGTCAGAGTTGTTAACAGAGATCACTCATAGACAAATATAGGAGGAAGTAACTACCATTTTAATTTTGTATTTTGATTTTAACTTTGCAAAGATCAAGATTTGTGCTCATGCTCACATAAAATGTTTCACTGAACCGAATTTTTTTTTTTTTTTTTGCGGTACTGGGGATTGAACTCAGAGGCATTCTACCTCCGAGTTATACCCCCAGACCTATTTTTTTTTTATTCTTTATTTTGAAACCGAGTCTCACTAAGTTGCAGAGTGCCTCACTAGGTAGCTGAGGCTGGCCGCGAACCCGGATCCTCCGGTCTCAGCCTCCCGAATGCTGGGATTACAAGCGTGCGCCACCACGCCCGGCTCACTGAACCAAATTTTAATGCAGAGTGATTTCTAGGATATGAAAATTATTTAAGGCTATCCTGTTGAATACTTATCTCAGAAATTCCTATTTCTTAATACCAATTTTTTAAGTTTTTGGATGCTATTTTCAGAATTTGTTTAGCTTGGATGATTAATAAAAAAGTATTCTTAATATTTCTATTTTTATTATTGAATGTATTTCCTCATTATTCCATATAAATCAATTCAAATACATTTCTTTATTTGTATAATAGTAAAAATAAAATGTCTCCAAATACTAATAAATAAAGTATTCAAACAATAATAAAGTAGAAATATTGATAGCAAAAATAGAGACATAGGCAAATCCTTTTTCTAATATAATTTCTGCTTCAATACTAAAATCAAGTGCAACTATTTCTTAAGAGCATTTTAGATGTTAAGGCTCATTCAATATGCCTTCCCAAACATATTACTTAGCCAGATACTTGTTATTTGTATTCTTGTTGATAGGAAAATATAGCTCTTTTTGAAATGTTGAATCCAATTTTTCTTTTCTTGAAATTAAATTTCTAAAATCTCATTTCAAAGGAAAATTTTTCTATTGTATTTTTCCAACCATAAACATTTTACTTCATAAAGAGTATTTCTATTAGTGGCAGTAAAGAAAATCAAACCTGGTTAAATGACTGCTTTTTGAAAAATATAGAAATACAATTATTTTAAAAGAGACAAACAGAAAAATATGTTATAGTCTATTAAATATGAACATATTTCCACTAATTCTGAACACTAGTATTTTAATACATTTGAGATGAACTCTATGGTGTCAGGAACTGATCAAAACCTTGGAAAGAAATGCATACCACAGATTAATTATGTCTACATGAAAACATCATTTCATATAGTTTGCTTGTTTCTTATTATGTAGCAATAATGTCCATGTACTTGTAAAATTAAGCATAATTATTTATTCTTATGGAGATGAAAAACTGGACATTTCTTATTGCTGACTAATGTTTTCTTTTTTTTCTGGTTGTTTTTTTTATTATTAACAATGGCAAATAAAATACTTTTAAATGTACCTACTATGCTTTATATCTAGTTACGTTTTTTTCTTAGTAATGGGCCCTTACTCTAGGTCCTATTAAATGGGTAGAGAGGGTGAAGATGGAAGGTTTGCTCCTGAAAATGCATTTGGACAATAAAATCTACATAGTCAAGATCCATCCATGATAACTGAAATAACTACATCTTCCATCCTCATCCTCTCTACTTATTTAATAGGACCTAGAGTAAGGGCCCAGTACTAAGAAAAAAACTTAACTAGATGTAAAGCATAGTAGGTACATTTAAAATATTTTATTTGCCATTGTTAATAATAAAAAACAACTACCAGAAAAAAACAGAAAACATTAGTGAGCATTAATCAAATAATGGAGGGAAGCCAGGAGTGGTGGTACATACTTGCAATTCCAGCATTTGGGAGGCTGAGACCGGGGGATCCAGGTTCTTGGCCAGCCAGTGAGGCATTCCGCAACTTAGTGAGACCCTGTTTCAAAGTAATGACTAAAAAATAGGGTTGGGGGTATAGCTCAGAGGTAGAATGCCCCTGAGTTCAAATCCCCAGTACCCCACAATAAAAAAAAAAAAAGAATGGAGGGAGACAAGTTTGAGAAGTAAAGAAAGAATGGGCATATGGTAAACTGCCAGAGGAGGGCAGTTCTCTTGGTATTCTTGGAACTACTCAGTTCTCTCCACTTTCTAGATTGTAGTCCTTAGAATAACTATAGAGCGAGCTGGAAACACATCCTGAAATGAGCAGTAACTAGCCAGTACAGGCCAAGCTCTAGTCCTATCCTTCCTAAAGCAGGATGCACTATAATGCTTTACCCAGTGAGTTATTTTCCTTGGGGGTACAAAACCCAAAATGGGCTGCTTTCTGAGACCCTTCAACTGTGTTGTAAGTGGTCAGAGCATATAAGACTCTAATCTGCCCAACTTCCATGAACCTTTGGGAACCAATTCATTGTGATTCATAGTTCTGTATATTCCCTTGTTCCCTATCTGTAATAAAAAGTATACATCATGTAACTTGATGTGTTAGTGCTTCATTAGACTTGTGCACATAATAGAAATAGTAGCACATGATTCAGTAAGATGGAGTGGTAACCAGTGTTCAATAAATTAGCTTTGAAATTTGAAACTTTCCTTTCTACTTTTGCTAGTACTTACAAATAAAAACGATGGGCCTGTACTCCAATTCTATATTTTTTATTCCATTAGCTGAAATCTGAATAGAAAAATGGCCTATACCTCTAGACCTTAGTTTCCTCACCTGAAGAATAAAGGGATTTATTTTTTTGCTAATATTATGTGGTTGGCTCCAGTATTATTCTTTGTGAATTATGATTCATAAAAAAGAGAAAAATTATCAGACTGTACATGTAGTAATTGACTTTTATCCCTTAAAGAGATTTATATACTTCAATAGTGCTCAGAAGACTTTTATACTAATGGGTTTTTCTCCTGTTGTGCAGAAAATTGATTTTTAAGCCTATTGAATGAAACATTGCATACATGTATCAGTATGGATAGCCGATCAACCTCAGCTTTGTGGTTTTGTTATGTAGTCCCTGAATATGGCACCATTTCTCACAGTAGGAATCATCTGTGGTATATCCAAGCTTACTGCATTAGCCCATCTGTTTTTTTACGAGAGCAACAGTCCACACAATGTTCCACTGCCCAATTTTTTTCTTTCATACCTAGAATGATTTTCATAATCTGCCTATCAAACTTTCATCTTTATTTTCAATTGATATGGAGGTTATGTTTAATTTTCTCAACAAAATCAGATTGATATTATAAAATAAATTTATATTCATGTGCTTTTTGGTTAACTGGTTTTATCATGCTTTTACATGAGAAATATTTCTATAATGGAGACAATTCAGTAACCAAAGATAATGTGATTTTGCATTCCCACAACTAGCATTAATTATCAATGTGATTCTAGGAAAATTACTTAAACTGTTTCACTCAGATTACTTGAATCTATACTTGTATCTCTACATCACTGCTCTACAAAGTACAGTCAATATTTACAATTTGATTCACAGGTCCTATATTTGCAAATTCACCTGTTTGTTAAAATTTGTTTGTAAAACTAAATTGAATAGCCACAGGGCTTTCCTGGTTATCAGCAAACTTGTACATGATGGGAAAAAAAATAGAGAAGCACAAAGTGAGGTAGGAGTATGGTCTTGTCCCAGTAAATAACTTTTGGCTGAAGAACAAAGGACCAGGAGAACAAAGCCCCCGCAGACTCCCTCCCAAGACAAGCATAGTTGAGACTTCCAGGTGGCTACAATCACAGCATAAGGCTTTGACTACCAGAGCATAAAATGACATGATTGATTGTTGTTCTGCTTCTGTAAATTGCTAATTGCAGGTAAAACTTTTCTATTCACGCCCCCTTCCTAAATATTAAGTTTGCTATTGTATAAAAAAGGCATACATGTCCTAGATTCAGGGCTCAGACCTGGAGCTTTGCTCATTGAGCCTTACTGATGAATGAAACTCATTGAATCCTAATCTGGCCTCTGGTCTTGCTCACTGGGGACCAGACTCTCCTGCAACAAAAGTACATATTCCAATCTGATGTTGACCAACAGGGCACTTGCCTTCTTGTTTCAGCTGTGATAATATAATGTTTTTTGTGGTCTATACGATGCCATGGTTTTTGGGAGAAATTATTTTACCACTAAAGATCAGCTCTCCCTAGTGTAGTGTAAAAGTGGTATATAGTGTTCTTATATGCAAGAAGGCTCTAATATGCCTTATTACAAAAATAGAGGGAGGTATGTTTTCTTCAGGCACAAGTATGTTGTTTCTCTGTGAGTTCATTAAATAATGTCTCTTTAAACTGAAATATACATAAATCCATGTTATGAATCCATAAGTTGATGAAAATGTGACCAGAGCTTCACCAGAACTTAACCCTGAATTTTCCTTGTAAGCAAATTTTCCAGGTTTAATACTTCAGAACTTATGGTTTGCCTGGTGTGGTGGAGCATGCCTATAATCTCAGTACTCAGAAGACTGAGACAGGAAGATTGCAGGTTCAAAACAGGAAACAAGCCTCAGCAACTCAGTGAGACTCTCAGCAACTTAGCGAGACTCTGCTTCCAAATAAAACTGGACTGGGGTGTTTATCAGAGGTAGAACTGTGCTTGAGTTCAATCCCAAGCACCATACAAACACATACAAACACACACACACATACACACAGAATTTATGTTAAATTTACATAACAATGAAATCTTCTATACTTAGTAATAAAATATTACCAAGGGTGCATAGCTAAAATACTGTATTTTTGAATTACATTGAAGTTAGCTAAGTTACATTCTAAGCTATTTTACTGTAGTTAAATGATAGCAATATTCCCCTTATATATTATATAACAATTCTGAAACACATTTATGAAGTTAGATGTCTGAAAGATTTGTTAAACAATGTAGTGGCTTGGTATGAAAGCAGTGAACTAAAGATGGCAGAACAGCACCTATGATGCCTGAGCCAAATGATATCCTCAGGCACTTTCAAAGAGCAGCCATGAAATGGCTGTTCTCTCTATGTGTGTGTATGTGTGTGCATATGTGTGTGTGTATGTCTGTGTGTATGTGCACATTTATATATGCGCTTAGATAAATAATTTCTAAGATATAAATATTTATTTAGTTTGATCCACTTTCTTATGCAAATCATTTTAATCATACTGCTGATACAATAAATAAATTAGTCTGTCAAGTTAAATATTATTATCAGTTGCTTCTTCATCTTCTTCTCATCCTGTTCTTGTCCTTATTATACATCATACACATTATTTGAGGCATGACTCTACCTGTAGTACTCTTCTGAAGTCACTACTCAATATGCTCCATGTTAGTCTATAGTATTTTTTATTCTGAATTTCATGTATCTAGTATATTTTCATACATCAACTCCTCCCTAATTGCCTGAACCCTTATGTAACACATTTTTATCTTTAATTCTTGGCGTATACTAATTATATTGACATTATTACATTAGAAAATTGTAGGTAGAAATATATCTTATTCAGTATTTATACTTCATGATAATGGTAATAAATTTATACATGTTGAATAATACTAGCTAGCTACTTATTAACTTTCTAAAGGTAACTAAAATTATATATGATATTTAGATATTCAAGTTATATCTAACACTTTTGAAATGCCACATCATATGCCATATTTATATATTATCTAACTGTTTTATCTGTTTATATAGTTATTAACACAATTGCACAAATTGAAAATATAACACTGTAGTTTTTTATTTATTTATTTATTTATTTATTTATTTATTTATTTATTTATTTTGTGTGTGTGTGATACTAGGGATTGAACTCAGAGGCATTCTACAACCAAGCTACACCTCTAGCCCTATTTTTTGAAACAGTGTCTCACTAGGTTGATGAATACATCACTGTTCGCTGAGGCTGCCCTCCAACCTGCGATCCTCCTGTCTCAGCTTTCCACATGTTGAGATTACAGGCATGCATCAACAAGGTCTGCTAGATTTTTCTAATTAATAAATTTTCAGGGAAATTAATATAATGTCACATATATAGTTTTTGTTGTTGTTACTGGAAGTTCAACCTAGAGGCATTCAAGTTCCCAGCAATACTCACAGACTTATTTATATTGAAACAGGTTCTCTCCAGGTTTCTGAGGGACCTCACTAATCTGCTGAGGCCTGCATTGAACCTTCCATCCTCTTTCAACCTGAGAAGTACTGGGATTGTAGGCATGTCCCATGACTCCAGGCTTATTTTTTTTTTTTTTTTTTTTTTTTTCGGTACTGGGGATTGAACTCAGGGGCATTCTACCTCCGAGCTATACCCCCAGCCCTGTTTTTCATTCTTTATTTTTAAACAGGGTCTCACTAAGTTGCAGAGGGCCTCACCAGGTATCTGAGGCTGGCCGAGAACCCGGATCCTCCGGTCTCAGCCTCCCAAATGCTGGGATTACAAGCATGCGCCACCACACCCGGCTCTATTTTTTTTTTTTTATTTAGTTATGTTAGTGTTCACACCCAGGGCTTCATGCATGCTAGGCAAGCAGTCTACCACTGAGCTACACATTGGTTTCCAAGTTATTTATTTATTTATTTATTTATTTATTTATTTATTTATTTATTTTAAATTATAATTTTTTATTGTAGTAATTCGTGCAATATAGCATACATCTTTGTTAAGTACTAGTTGTTAACAACATATTTGCACACAATTCTCATTTGACCCCTTCCCCAATTCCCACCCCATTCCCTCCCCCTCAGGTTCACTTCAGTGAGTGACCTTGATATGATTGTGTAAGTACATCATGTGCTTATTTAATCCAAGTTATTATTTTAAATACATGTTGTAAGTACTTCATATATTCTACTTTTGCTTTTTTTAAGTTGAGATATCTATATTATAAAATATTGATGAGAATATTTCCTAAATATCTATTAAAATTGGAGTCTACACACTTTTATCTTTGACTTATGCTTAAATCAACTTGGTATTATGTAAAAATGTGCTATTAAATCTCTTTAGTCACTAAAATAATTAGCAAATGAACCTATTTTTTCATCCTTTTTTCTCTATTCTTTCTATTCTCCTTTGTCAGGTCACATCATGGGGTTACTCATATAAATTTTGATTCAAGTGGGAGAGTCTAAGAAAGAATGCCACAATCTATGCACAGGCTTGCTAGAAAGTTATTCTTTTGTAAAGCATAAACGTGAGAAAGGCATTTTTCATCAGTTTAGATTTTACTTCTCTCATCTAATTTCATTTCAGAACAAATAGGTAGTAAAGCAGAAAAAGCAGTGAATCAAATAAACCTAATTTACAATAACTCCATGCATTTTTTCCTTGGTGGAATTTGAAGCTTAATTGCATTTATCACATGCGTTCAGCTGTATGATTTTGTTTTTCATATGACTCTATATCCTTAATCTAGAATTTCACCTAGAGCAATCTGTTATAATAAAAGCATTTGTTCAGTGACACTCTTATTCAGAAGCCTAAATTATCTTTTCTTCTTCATCATTGTCTAGCAAATTGCATTAGCAACTCCACCCAAATGTTTGTCATATGTAAAAAATATAAGGCTGAGTTTTACAATTATGACAGATATGAGCAATGCAAGTGTTATTAGAAAGACAGCTTTGTCCCAAGTTAGTTAAACTATTACACATAGATCTTTATATACTTCTTTCTTATAAAGAAATAATAACACTATCTAAGATTACAACTGCATTTGTTATATTTAAGCAATTAATTATTCATTTTTATCTTTTCTAAAGAAGTTAATTCATTATATATGTGAGTATTTTGCTTTAATAAGCAATGATTTTATTAACTTGGTATATTTCTTTTGAATTTCATATGAGCTAGCTTAAGAAAAAGGATAATTCATAACAAAAACAATTTTCACAATATATTATTTGAAGAACCCAATACTATCAACCATCAAAATAATTATGTCTAAGTGCAATATTTAATGTTTATGTTGATATAATTATATTTCTTAATTAATAGATATGCATATGTCCCTGCAAAATACTGCTCTCTACTAGACACTGTAGTTATTTCACACTGCAGAAATGAGATTAAGAAGATAGAAGAAAAAGAACAATATCATGGATATGAGGAAGTACCAGTCTTCATTCTTTAAAAATGTTGTACATTTCTTTAGTAAAATTAAAGTGTAATACTGAAAAATAATTTAAATAAATAAACTATCATCTTAATGATTAGTTAAAGTTACTCTTCATTGTCAGTTTTTATTTAACCAAGTGATTATTTTTTACATTAAATGACAAAGGAATTGCAAAGTAGTGGTTGGAATTTGAGATATCTACTTCAAGAGAAAGAGAACTGAAGTATATATATTGAGAGTCAGAAAAAAGCAGAAAGACAGACAGAGAAGCATATGCTAGTGATGATTGACTGTCTTCCATGGGCTATATTAGAAAAAAAAAAGGATGATCTCTATGTTTTGTATTTTGGGAATCATCAAAGGAAATATCAGACAATTGACTCTGGATTTCAATCAATTACTAAATTAGCTAACTTTGGGGAAAGAGAGTGTATTTGACTAGATCTACTTTTGTCTGTTCCTTTGTCTCCTGCAATGCCCCTGCATATTCATTTTCCTGCATGCCAGAGGAGAATCCCTTTCACCAGACCCAAGGACAGTCATCCATTTGGAGTCTACTCAATTTCAATTGCCACAGGAACCTGCTTCTTTGTAGGTATGATTTCTTCCTGGTTTCTCAAAGTCTTCCTTCATATGGGGCTTGGATCTTTTCCTTACTTTTTAAATCTCAAATATTAAAACAAATAAACCAGTCAAACAAATGAAAAAATTAACTTTTTCTTACTTCTATTCTCAATCTCCATCTCTTTCTGTGTTAACTCCCATGTTTCTCAAATTCAACATAACTATATAATTAAATTTTTAAAAAACCCTCCCGCCGGGCGTGGTGGCGCATGCTTGTAATCCCAGTATTCAGGAGGCTAAGACCTTAGGATCCAGGTTCGCGGCCAGTCTCAGCTATCTAGTGAGGCACTCCGCAACTTAGTGAGACTCAGTTTCAAAATAAAGAATAAAAAAATAGGGCTGGGGGTGTAGCTCGGAGTTAGAATGCCCCTGAGTTCAATCCCCAGTACCGCAAAATAAATAAATAAATAAATAAATAAATAAATAAATAAATAAATAATAAAAAATAAATAAAAAACCCTCCCTCTCTTTTCTTAGTGATAACACCCTTTATCCAATCACCCAAGCCAGAATATTAAAGGTTTTCCTACTCATCCTATTGAACTCTCTCTCATAATCAAATACCATAGTCAAAGTTTTGTTCGGCTGTTTCTAACTCTTCTCTCAAAAACTCTTGTTTTCTCTACCACTACAGTTTATATCTCAGAATTATTCACCTCTCCATGAAAATTTTTTAAATATAGAGATTAAAATAGTTGCTTCTGGAAATAAAACAGATAGTTGAAAAGTGAAAGGGAAATATTTTCATTTAAAATAAGTGTCCAATTTGAGACTGAATAAAGAGATATTTTGTAGTCAAATTTCCTCCAGTGGACTATCTTAGTAACTCTATTTTTCTAGAGAAAAATTGCCATGCCAACTAAGATTATCATTTCTAATATAACATAGTGTATACATTTTTTAAAAGCACTATGCTATGCAAAATCAAATAGTAAAAAAAATCAAAGCGTTTATAGAAATTTGAAGTTTATGGTTGTTATGGCTAGGGTATTATAGTATACTTGGCCCCCAACTTACATCTATTGGGAGGTAGTGGAAACTTTAAGAAATGGGGCCTATCAGTAGATATTTGGGCCATTGGATATGTGCCCTTGAAGGGGATTGTTGGACCCTTGTCTTTTCCCCCTCTCTCTCTTTGGATTTCTGGTCATGAGACAAGTGGGATATTTTCCTCACTAAGTGTTCCTTGCCATGATGTGCAGCCTCGGCATAGACCCAAAAGCAATGGCGCCAATCAGTTATGAAGTGAAACCTCTAAATCTATGAGCCAAATAAAATTTCCCTCTTCATAAGTTGATTTTGACACACTAATGGAAAGTTAACATGAGTGTACAACACTTCAAACCTTTGTCAAGGACATATTAAAAATAAAAAGAATAATAACAAAATCGGTGACAGTATTGTATATATTGAATGGTAACAAAATGGATCAATGCTACAATAAATTATCATTTTATCTCAGAAGAAACCTGACGCTTGTTTATACAACAGGACATATGACTGTAGAGTTTGATTTACTGTGATATGGTGGATAGAAGGTTATATATAACTTACATGGGAAGTTTTAAGACATAGGTGGAAGAATGTGTCTCACAACCCCTGAAAACTCAGATAGTTGGTAGTGTCTTGTATATTTCTACATGACTTGGTTCATGAAATTCTGTGCATTTATCTAGTGTTTTTTGAAGATGAACTTGTTCATAAATACAAACAAAATTCTGAGCTGTCTTGGATAGAAATGGCAATGCATGAGGATTGATAATACCTTTAATATTCTTAGACATTACAGGATATGAGTACAAAATAGGTATGGGCAAAGAAAGAGATATGAGTGTCTGAAGATGACTGATTTTTTTTTAAGGAAAGAAAATTAAAGATGTCAATGATGCTACCCTCCCATGGGCACTTAAGGATTGCTTTGCAGTTTTCATTTGAGCAAGCTGTAATGGGAGTTGCAACCTCAGAAGAAAATGACATTATACTTAAAGCAAGAAGGCATAAATACTTTATTAAAAATAAAAGGAACCAGCATGCCTTTTAGCAGGAAGGGTGGATTGGCTCATGGAAGGAAAATATCCAAGCAACAATAAAGACAGAAAAAAGGAGAAGGAAAAGTAGGTAGATGTAAAATTTCTTGAGTGATAGCCTGGTCTGACAGATATGCATAGCATTGAAATCAATCTATTAACAGAGACTATGATGGAAATAGTCTCAACTATCTCCGACTCAAGAAGCAGTTTTGGTGATTTATGGTAATTTGCTTCTGACAGAACATTTGCTTTTCTAGGTTGGCTCTTAGTTCACACTTTATTTTAAATTTATGCATGTGTTGGTGTGTGATTGTATTTTTAGAAAGCCATGAATTAGTCTGCTGCTGAGAAATCAACCTCTCTCAGTCACCAAATTAGATAGGTATATTCATGATTTAATTAATGAGAAATTAAGAATTAGAGTCAGAACCCCAAATAAGGACTCATTATAAGAAGTAAGACTATGCTTTCTTACACATAATATTTTCTTCTAATATACTCAAAAAGAACTTGAGTGATGTACCTGGTAGTTGATGGAGTCCAAATATTAGTGCCTCATAGAAGCAATTACCTGATTTCTTACTAACTAGCTATTTAGTGTCTTTGTTAATTCCTGAGATTAATGAGTTAGGGTTACATATTAACTACTTTTGTTACTCTGAAAACTAAAATGGTAATGTAGATTAAGAAAACATTTATTGGACCAACAAACCTAGAAATATGATATTGCAGTTTATCAAGTATGTATCTTAGAAATAAAGAAGATTTTTAAGGGTATGCTTTTGGAAGCATGATTTCTAAAAGCAGAGGAGTACTTTTCTTTGTAATAGAAAACACTAGGAAATAACTAATCCAAGGAGAATTTGCTCCATGACTTTTCTTATACCTGGAAGTATATTTCACTTAGCACCTTCCTGAGTAGTGACAAATATGGCACAACTTTAGTCAATTGTGTATAGAAACTTTTTAAAATCTAGGGAAAAATATACAAGTAAATACATTAAAATATATACAAAAGTGTAACTATTCAAAGAAATAACTATGTTCAAAATACAATACTAAAAAATTAGGTTACTAGCCACCTCTCTTGTTTCACAGTATCATAGGAAAAGATGTGATAGAATTTTGAATCCATTTTAGAACTGGAAGGAAGCACTTCTGCCCCTGTCCTTTGACATTTATGACTAAAAGCACACTAAGTGCTCCTTTGGGGAATCGGCCCCCCACACCTCTCCAAACATTTCAAGTATATTTACCTTTCCATCAGAATAGAACTTGGTCAGTACACTCTAGAGAATAAACCCAGAAACACTTAACAGTGAACTGACTCACACAAATGGTGTTACATAAAAACTTCAATAAATATGGTTCATTACTTTTTTAAAAAAATCTAGGATTTTCTTATTATTACTATCATATTACTATTATCGTTAGAGAACCAAAGTCCATCCTAAAATGAACCTTTAGATAAAAGCTTTTGTAATTTTGAGATATAATGAAAAAGTAGCACCAGCAACAATAAAGACCTTTGCTTTCTTAAAATGTATAATTCCTGAAGACTTTGCCATCTTCTGGCAGATATTTCTTTAATTGTTCAAAAACATATAATTCCTTTTATTACCTACAGAAACTGAGAGTTGAGCAACAAATGTGTATTAATTGCTTGCATGTGTTAGGGAAACAAGTCAACTGAGTGTAACAGTCGTATCCATGTGTGGCCTGCAAAGGCATACGTTTTATTTTATTTTTCTCATTTAAATGCATAATTAGCTCCTAGATGCTTATTTCCAAAAGTTTACATAAAATTTACCTGGAGGATCGCCATTTTCCAGTAACGGCAAAATGAAATTGTTCTTTTGTATGTTATTGAATATAAAAATAAGTCAGTGACAGGCCCTCTAGCAAATGTGCCTGTATTTGTGTGTTTCATGAATTGCTGATGGTGATGTTAAACAAGAGGGATTCTAAGTGAAACCTTCCTCTTGTTAAGTAGGAGACAGAAACTTACTGCCAGGGAGTAGACAAAGACCCTTGCTCACTGAGCATCAAATTCAGATGAATTGATTAAGATAGAAATGAATGATCTTGAAAAAGTTCCAGCAGGAAGAAGCCATTGGAACAAAATTATATTTAAAGAGAAGAAACTGTATGAGTCAGATGGCTCTTATCACTAACCAGATGAAAAATAACAGGTTTTTTCATGTTTATGAGATTCAATCATAATGTATCAAAAAACAAAATTTTCACAAATTGTGTTTAAATATATAAGTGGCTTTTATTAGATAAAATTTCTGAATTGGGCATAATCATCTTTGTGGAACAGAAAAGCAGTGTGCTTATATGAGCAAAAGGGATGAGCTTTGTATATAGATAAAGACCAAATAAAGCAGAAAGCAGGAATAAAAAGCAAAACTGGTCAATTCAAAGTTACATTCCTTGTAGGGTTAAAGCAGAAGAGACTATATTTCATCACACTGGCTCAAGTTGTCTGGGCTTCTTTAGATTTTAGATTGGTTGCTACGAATCTCCAACTTTTTTTTTGTTTTTTGAGGGAGTTGGAATGGGTCCCTTTTAAAGTTTGAATTACATGGCATCGGTCACCAAGAGCAAATGACTCCATTCTGCTTTATTCTGGTCTGTTGGGAGCTGCTGCAGGAGCTCAGTCCAAAACAAGGATGTACTAAAAGTTATATTTAGAACTGGTTAATAATACTATCCAGTTCTTATGGGAACAGATTTCTGCAAAGACGAAGAGGATAATATGTGAATCAAAAAATTATTAACATAACAACACAGATAGCTTAGATTGGGAGCTACATCCTTGGGGAGGGGAATACCCCTCTCTTAGAGAATTGCTAGACCTATTGCAGCACTCATTTCCATGATGTTAGAACCCTGAGGGGGAAATTTCTACCAAAGCTGCCAAGGTCATCATGTTTTCTGAGAGTCTTGATGTGTGCTTTCGTGTCTGCGCTTAATTTTGCATAGTTTTTGGTCATTATGACTTCAGATATTTCTTCTACTCTATTCTCTCTACTTCTGGTATTCTAATTATACATACAGTTCTAACTTTGATATATTTGATAGTTTGAATGCTCTGTTATAGTTTGTTTCCTTTTTTTCTCCTTTTAAATTTAAAATGTTTCTATAGGCTTTTAGGCAAGCTCACTGATACTTTCTTTCATTTTGTTAGTTATACTATATAATTTGTTGAAGAAAGTCTTGCCAGTGTTTTTTTTTCATTTCTAGAATTTCCTATTTATGCTTTTTTAAGTTTCAATAATCTGATTCCATAAATCATCTATTCTTGGATGTCACTAATTTTGTATGATAATCCTCAAGTTTTTATAATTTCCTGTTTGATATCAATGTGTTATATCTAAATTAGGTTTAGGGCTTGTTTTGTCTCTTCAAACTGTGTTTTTCCTTGCATTTTGTTCCATTTCTAAGTTTTATTGTTCTGCTATATATTGGCTGAGAGATATAGGACTTCAGTGTGAAGATTTATGTAATTTTTTGCTAGCAATTGACTTTAGGTTCCACAGGCTTCCAAATATCCTGGAGTTGTTTTTGCCTCTCTTGGCTTCAGGGCTTGTCTACATATTTCTCCTGAAACAGAGTCTTTCCTTTATTGCGCTTTCAACTACAATCCCCAGATATTATACTGGAGTTCCCTTGATGTGATGTGTAAGAAACAGGGGTTTTATAATCTTCTTATTGTCAGACTTAAAATCCTTTTACCACGAATATGACCTTTACAGAAATACAGGCTTGTTTTGTTTTGTTTTGTTTTTTTCCAGATTATACCTACTCCTTTACCTACCAGCCATGTTCTCTATTTTCTTAATTTTAGGGAGTCCTGGAATGGAAATGAATTTCCTTACTTCAAAAGGGATAAAGTTTCAGAATTACATTCTGGAGAAATTTATTTTTCTCCTTGCATAGTATGTCTAAAGTTCTAAGCATATTTCACAATGATTACTGTGTTAGTCAGCTTCTTCATCACTATGACCAAAATACCTGACAAGAAAAACTTGGAGGAGGAAAGATTTATTTGCCCTCATGGTTTCAGAGGGTTAGTCCATAATCTATTGGTTCCAAAGCAGAAACATCATGGTGACAGGATATAGCAGAGGAGAGATTCTTAGGACATGTGCAATGCAGAGAGAGAAAAGGAAGAGGCCAGGAATTGGTATAATTTCCAAGGACAAGCCCCCAGTGACCCACCTCCCCCAGTGACCCACCTTGTTGCGTTGCCAATACATGAGCTATTGGGGAGATATAACATATCCAAGCCATAACAATTACTTTTCTTTCCACTGCCTTATGAACTTAAATAGTCACTCTGAAAATCTGGTTAGAGATTGCTTTAAAGTAAGGCAGCATGAGAAATGTCTTATGTACACTAAGTAGATATTCACAGTGAGCCTTCAGAAATTTATCAAAATTTCTGTTAAGGTGTATCTTCCAGGTTAAGCCCTTAGCAGCTTTTGTGTCATGTAAGCAGATCTTGATTGTTAATCAGATTTCAGAGCAATGGTTGATATCCAAATTCTGTACATTGACGATGAAAAAAAAAAAAAAACTGGTAATTTTCAGTTTGCCCAATTCTTCTTATTGTAAGAATGAGAACCTCCAAACTCTTTATAATCTAATATATCTTAATCTAGTAAGGCATATATAATGATTGTGTCACCAATGGTAATTGTGGTAATCTTTACCCCCAAGTTTCACATGCTAATTTTTTCTCTCTTAATAATGATATAGGGAACAATGAAATTATTGCTTTTGGAAAATACTATTTAGTACATGGGGTTTCATAGTTACATAGGGGTTAGAGTAAACTTCTTACCACCATTAGTGTTTTATGTTGCTGTATTTGGCCCTTAGTGTCTGGTATTGGTGACAGGATAGATGTTTATGTCATTTACTCTCAAAAGTAAAAGATTATGAAGAATAAATTTTTTTGTCGTAGCAATTATATTCTTGATTTACAAAGAGTTTATGTAACTCCTTACCATAGGTAGCTAGAGCTAACAAATGTTTAAAGAAGTATTTATGAAAGCTGGGTGGAGTGATGCACGCTTGTAATCCTAGTACTTGGGAGGCTGAGACTGGAGGATCAGGGTTCTCGACCAGCTTCAGCTACTTACTGAGATCCTGTTTCAAATTAAAGAATACAAGCCGGGCATGGTGGCACACGCTTGTAATCCCAGCATTCGGGAGGCTGAGACCGGAGGATCCGGGTTCGTGGCCAGCCTCAGCTACCTAGTGAGGCACTCCGCAACTTAGTGAGACTCAGTTTCATAATAAAGAATAAAAAATAGGGCTGGGGGTATAGCTTGGCGGTAGAATGCCCCTGAGTTCAATCCCTAGTACCACAAAAAATAAAAAAAAAAGAATACAAAATAGAGCTGGGGGTGTAGCTCAAAGGTGCAATGTCCCTGGGTTCCATCTCTAGTATCATAAACAAAAAGATTTATGAAAATTGTTCTACATATGTAAATTGAAAGAGATTTCTTAGCACCAATTGAAACTAAGGTGAATGCTACAACTTTTTAAACTTGCACATATAATCTGACATAGAATTTTGCATAGAATAGAGCAGAAAAAGAGTTAATGCTTCAGTATCAAATAACCTTCATGTCTCAGTGGCTTGAACGATGTCTAATTTTTTCCACTCCACATTTTTTTAAGTTTTTTTATTATTTTTTACATAAAATTGGTGCATTGTAAACATATATCTTTGTTAGGTACAAGCTGGTAAAGGCATATATGCACATATTTCTCATTTAACCCCAATTCCTGCCCCACTCCCCCACCCTCCCTCCTTCTCAAATTCAGTTTAGTGATTTAATTTACATTTTAGATGATGGTTCTGGTTCCTGTCACCCTCATTCAGAGATGCAGTCACAGAGCACCACCATTCAAGAATCCACATGACAGAAGAAATGGAAAGTAGTACTCTGGATACTGGATATCAAATTTTCTTTTCATGAGTGATATGCTTTGCCTCTGCTACCATTTAATTGTCCTGAAGGAGAAAAGGTTTAAATACTATTTTTATCATATAATGAATAATGAGCGTATTTATTTGATAAATATATAAGCTGAAAAGACTTTCAGTAGCATATCTGGCTAAAATGATTACATTTAAAAATTCTTAGCTGGGCGTGTTGACACACGCTTGTAATCCCAGTATTTGAGAGGCTGAGGCATGAGGATTGCAGGTTCTGGGACAGCTTCAGCAACTAGTGAGACTCTCATCAGCCTAGTGAGAACCTGTTTTCAAATAAGAATAAAATCAGGCTAGGGGTGTAGCTTGAAGGTAGAATACCTCTGTGTTCAATCTCCAGTACCACACACACACAAATAAAATTCTTTCCTACGTCATATTTAGATAGAACAAAGAACTTTCCAGGTGTATTTCCACAAATATGTCTGAATATCTACAGAACAAGCAAAGTAAGAGACTAACATTATTCACTTTCAGCCTCGTGTCCCACAAAGCAAGATGGGTAATTTATCAAAATATGCCCTTCAATCAGTATAGTAGGGCAAAATATGCCCTAGTATAAAACATGGCCATTACAATTAGTTTATAGTTTTTAAGAGACGAGCCAAATCTGCACATTTAAGGAGCAGAAATGTAATGAGAATTCAACTTTCTTTTTTAAATGATCTGTCAATGGTGCTAAAATATAATTTGGCCTATATTTCTGTAAGTGAATTAAGTATTCCTTGGATTTTTTTTTCCTTTTTTCCTAATAAAGTGAGGAATGGTTGAAGATTTAATAGAAGACAAATACTCTTTAAAAACAAAGAAAACATTAAAAATATTGAAGATTATGCAATCCATATTTTCCAGTTTATAAGACTGGGGGGAAAACCTGGAAAGATTTAAAACCGTATTTATTATAACATAACAATTTCAATGCAGCTTCAACATATGGAGATGACTGTTTTAGAACAAACTTATAGAATGATTCTCTAAAGTATAATCATGTTTTCTAAACAGTTCATCTATTATACATTTTAGTAAATAAATTGTATGAGTGTGCATACATGTGTATGTTATATACATATACACACACACAACTCTCAAAGTTATTGAAAATAAGAACTATGCTCATTCACTAAATCTCATTTTTTTTCAGTACTGGAGATTGAATCCAGGGGCATTCTACCTCTGAGTTACATACCCAGTCTATATATATTTTAAATTATTTATTTTGAAACAAGATATCATTAAGTTGCATAGGGCCTCACTAAGTAGCTGAGGCTGGCCATAATCCTGCAATCCTCCTGTACTATGATGCCTCCCAAGTACTGGAATTACAAGCATGTGCCACTATGCCTGGAAAACCTCAAAAATTTTTATAAGTTAATGACTACCTGCGATGTTATTGTAATTTTGTATGTACATATGAACTGTATTTAATATTCTAAATTTTGGAAAATTCTTTCTTATGTAAATGATCTTTGCAACAGAGAACCATATATATATATATATACTTATATATATATGTATATATATATATAAATGGTCATATATATATAAATGGTTATATATATATAGAGAGAGATTATAACATTTCATATTATATCATTAAAGGAAGGGTGATTCAACTTTCTGTTTTATATTTATAACATGAACTAGAAATATATTTAACTTCTGGATGAATAACTTGTTTGCATAAACTAATTTGATGAAAATTTGTTTGTTCTATCCCATCCCATTTTAATGGTGCTTTTGTGTTTCTAGCAGCTTAAGGCACTTATTCAATATTTATGTCAGACCAACTTTAAAGGACCCATAATATAAGAATGTATATTTTTGGGGGATCCTTTATGTAAGTAAGTATATTCTTTTGGTTAATGATAAGATATTCTTTAAAATGTCTAAATTTTAGGGTCAGTATGCTCAAGATTTTAGATCACACAAACATACATTAGAAAAGGCTGATGACTTGTGAGCTTGTCTCATTTATGTGAAAATTTAAGTTGATAGTATGCTAAATAAATGTATTACTAAAAATTAAAGTGTAATATCTCTTTAAAAAGAGTGGAATTAGTTTGCCAATTATATGTAAATATATATGATAATTCAGTAGGACATGTCACTCTGACCTAAATGTACTACATTTAATTATATGGCATAATCAACAGAGCTGTATCTTACAGGAGCACAAAATGTTATAATGATGCACCACAATAGTTATCATCATTTAGAAAGAACACATGATACCTAGGGAGTGAGTACTCTTAAATACTGAACTAAACAAAGATATGTAGTAAGTTCTAGAAAATTTTTAAATAATATAAATTTTTAAATAATATAACAACCCATCTTGTTATATGGGTTGTTATATTATGGGTATGGATGAACCAGTTTCATGAACCATTTGCCAATCAAAATAAAGTTGTATTTTTGTGCAAGTGCACATTTTTAATGGTATTTGAGTGAACATGGAATTTTATTTCTCTTGGATAAATATATAAGAATGTAACTATTGGATTAAATGGCAATTGCAACTCCCATGCTGTTTTAGCTTGGAAACTTTTAGTTTTCTTAGCAAAAAGAGAAAGTTAAAAGCTTTTAATCAACAAAACAAAAGTATATGATTTAAGTGCACAGAATCAAAAAAAAATAAGTTCACCAAATGGAAGAAAGCACACAAAATGAATCAATCACTGATAAATTTTGTTTATTTATTTATTTTTTGCAGTAGTGGAGATCGAACCCAGTGTTTTGCAAGTGGTAAGCGAGCACACTACCCTGTGATACATCCTCAGTCCTCCACTTATTTATTGTATTGATTAATTGATTAATAGTGTATCAACCTGATGATTTAAACAAGGATTCTGTTCAACAAAATGGAATTCCCTATCTTAAGTAGAAAAACATGTTGTCGCAACAATCACAAATATTAGCATGTCAATCCAACTGTCAAATTAACAAACATAAAACAATTGCATTAAATCAGTTTAATGCTTGCATTTTCAGATATATTGACCATGCTGTAATTAAAACTTATCTGAGGAGCTCAGATAGAATATCTGAGGAGCTCAGATAGAATTAGCACTCTTCATTTTTACATCAGAGATCTTCCAATCTAGCTCCCTCTGTCACTCAATATCTCTTCTAAACAAACACTTTGGCATCACCAAAAAAACAACTATTAACCTGTCAGCAGTTCCTTGGTTTTGGTCTTCCCAAAAGAATACTTCAGTTGAAAGACATAGGATAAACATAAAGGATTTATTTAGCAAGATCAAAGTACACTCCTGAGAATGTGGAGGAGGCAACCCTGAGGGAGGAGTTAGTGTAGGATCTTCCAAGTGGTGAGATTTTCTATTTGGTCTGGAAATCTCATGTATTATGTATTTGGGATATTTGCTGCTCTTTCCAGCTTATCACTTAGTGTGGCTGCACTGATTCCACATTGTTGGAATTTCCCATGGGTTAGGATTAGGTTTAGGGGTGACCTAAGTGAATTACACTGGATGGAAGAGTAAAAACCACAATGTTAATGATATTATAATAAATCAGAGGTTACTCAAAGGACAGTGCCTCCGTGATCTGTGCATGTTCCAAAGTTGGAAAGTTATTTAGGCAGGATGCTTATGGTTCCTTTTAGATATAAAAAGGTAGTATCTGGCCATGAAGGAGGAGGTTTATGAGTGAGATTCTCCATTGGCACAGATGGAATGATCTTTCAAAACTCCAAGAGGACTGAGTACTACTTACCTCCTTCATCCCCTCTCTCATGTTTGCCTATCTACCTTACTTAAAACAATTGATTTCAAAGGCAAAGTCAAATTTCCTTGTTAAAAACAAAACAAAACAAAACAAAAAAACACTTTTTAAGTAAGAACTTCAAATTATCTTCTGAGCAACCCAAAATTGGCTTACAAGGACAGGAAGAATATGGGTTAATATTAATTTGTACTGCAGGTGAGACTAGGGGTGTATATAACTTTGAATATACAGATACTTAATAATTTATTTGTATAGTTTGTCAAAAGTTTCCAAGGATGGTGAATGTTGGTTAAATGGGAAGCAAAAAAGTCCCACCCACCCCAAATTTAGTCTTTTTTTGTGTGTGTTTGAGGAGGGAAGCCAGTCACACTTAGGTGGCTTTTTAAATATTTTTTTTAATTGGTGTATTGTAATCATACATCTTTGTTAGGTACAAGCTGATAAAGGCATACATAGCTACAGGGACATTCCTTCTCCATTCCTTACTCCAGGGTGAGCTAGCCACAGGCAATATTATAGTCTCAACATAGTGTTGAAATTCTGTTGCGGGTAGTCAGGCCAAGAAACCTGGCTGGATCCTGTCTGGCCAGATTTTGCTGCCCATCTTCGTAAGAAAGAAGCAAGTGATGTAAAAAGGAAAAAAGTAAATTGAATGCTCTTTGATCAAACCGAGAAAAGCAGCTAGATGTTTTGCCACCAGTGTTATATAAGTGATAGCAATTTATAGAAACAAAAGCCAGGAGATATACATATGCAAATATAGCTAGGTTGTTCCAGCAAGAGAACCTGTCAATTTTAGCTTTTTTGGCCCGTGCCAGGCAATGAGGTAGTGTAGTTTTTATTCTCAGCATGATAAATTTTGTTTCTATGTCTTGCTTTCCTTATATATGGCTTTAGTTATAACAGAATAACCTTCAGCAATTGTGAAGCAGAATTTTGTAGACTGATACCAAATTTATACTTTCCAGAAATATATGCTAATTTTATACTAATCTTTGAATGTGAAAACAGACCCCAATATATTTAGCCAGTTTTCTAATTTTATGAAATAAAACATCTAAAGCATGCAAACTTTAAATTAAATTTAATAACTGATATTTTAGTATTTTAATTTATTTATAAATGACATGTTATGAAATAAATGTTCATGGCATCATACGGAAACACATGTGTTCAAAAATTACTTGGCAAGCAATTGTACTTTTTTGCAAAGAAGGGTGTAGACACCTGATGGAGGTAGATATGGTACACCTGGTAGGAAGCCCTCTTGGTTTTTATTTCTAATGCAAATTTCTGCATGGTATTCCTATTGGTGAGTGTGGTTTCACAATCTTATGCGATTGGCCATTTCATTTAGAATGAGATGCTGGGGAAGTGGTTGAAATTTGCAATTTTTAAAAGAAATTCTAACTTACAAAGGGAGGAGAACTTATACAAGGTTAAAAATTCATGTTTTTTACAAAATATATTTTAAGTTAGGCTAATCCTTTGATAGAAAAGATCTATTATCTCCTTACACCTAGACATTATCTAATTAATATGACTTAATTTATTATAACATTGATATTAAGCAAATTAACCAAATCAAGTAAAATTTGAAAAGCATTTGAATTCATTTTATTCAATTTATGAGTGCTCACTGGTTTCTACTTTAATGCAGTATCATATAGCAATACACAAACACATATAGGCATAAGTATACAAGATATATAATGTAAAATACACAAACGTACATGTACATATAAATATACGAATAGAAACAAAGATCTGAAAGCTGTCATTTAGGTTCTTAATTTGAAAACTTTTCAATTGTTTTGTTTTTCTCTCTAAATCTAACAATCTTTAGACTACTTGTTTTATTGTCCCAAGTGAGACAGCAAAGTAACCTTATATTTTCATGGCTAAAGGTATGACTCTTTGGTGAAATAAAGTATGAAATTTACAGCTTAATGAAACAGAACTTAGTTCTAAATAGTAGTTTATGCTGAGAATAAATAAGTATAAGCAAAGGCCTAGCTTAGAGAAAATGGTGAAGGTGAGACTTATGCAGATTTAAGTTAATGTTATATCCTTTTGCAAGAATTAGTTCACAAAAAGTTATTACAAATTCAAATGTCCTTTATAGATTATTCATTTATATTATTTATTTATTTATTTATTTATTTATTTATTTATTTATTTTGTGTGTGTGTGTGTGTGTGTGTGTGTGTGTGTGTGTGTGTGGCACTGGGGATTGAACTCAAGTGCATTCTACCTCTGAGCCACTCTCCCAGTCCTATTTTTTATTCTTTATTTTGAAACAGGGTCTCACTAAGTTGCGGAGTGGCTCACTAAGTAGCTGAGGCTGAAGGCAAACCTGGATCCTCCGGTCTCAGCCTCCTAAATGCTGAGATTACAAGTGTGCGCCACTATGCCTGGCTTATATGTTTATTTTTGTTGTTTTTGAACTGTACTGTGGATTGGTCCCTGGGCCTTCTTTTGTTGTTGTTGTTGTTGTACTGGGGATTAAACTCAGGGGCATTCTACCTCTGAGCTATACCCCCAGCCCTATTTTTTTATTCTTTAACTTGAAACAGGGTCTCACTAAGCTTCAGAGTGCCTCACTAGGTAGCTGAGACTGAAGGCGAACCCAGATTCTCCGGTCTCAGCCTCCCAAATGCCGGGATTACAAGTGTGCGCCACCACGCCTGGCTTCCCTGGGCCTTCTGTATGTCAATTCTGGTGCTCTATCATTAAGCTACATCCCTAGACATTTTTACTTTTTCTTTTGGGATAGTGTCTTGCTAACTTGCCCAGTCTGGACTCACAATTTGTATCCTCCTGCCTCATTCTTCTAAGTAGTTGTGACTATAGGTATATGCCACCAAATCTGGCTATGCATGTATTAAAAGAGTTTAAAAATAATTAAATTGTCACAAAGTTCTTTTTTTTTCCTTCTCTATTAGATCAAGGAGAAGTGTCTGCTAGTATTAAACTTCTCCTGCCTTTTATTTCTGGTTGTGGCTATTGGCTTCCCACTTACCAAGAGGAAAATCCCTTTGTGTTTTGTTTCAACTGGAGTTGTCCTTGGCTTAGATAGTTTTCATAGATACTGGCAGGATGAGGTATAATGATGCTATCATGAGTAGACTAATTTAATATGAACAGAAGTTGGAGAAAGGATAAGGGAAGAAAAGAGCAACAGCAAAAGAATTTCTAATTGAGAATTGACCCAGAGGGACCAATCCCTTTCCACATTTCAAAAAGAGGCCTTGCACTCTCTTCCATAGATTTATGGACACACATCATGTTCCCAAGGTCACTTATGCTTACACACTTACACAAGCTACTCTGAGAGTAAGTTGACAGTTATATTACCTTCTGATGGTGATGCTAGACCATAAAGGGCAAAACAAAGGATATAGGCGTAAGCCCTCAAATTTAACACAATACAGGCATATGACAGTCCCCAAATGGGCTACAGTGACACAAAGACTGGGTCTATAGATGCATGGTCACCTGCCAACAATAGATTTCTGCCACTACAGACCTAACTCTTATCCTTACAAAAGGAAAAGCCTGATTATTTCAGTCATTTCAGCACCTAGCCAATTGCCCATCCCTCTCTTTTTGGAGTATAATACATTTTCTTTTGCTTTTGCCTTGCCTTACAATATATCTGCCTAAAACACTGTCTATCCAAACCTCATTTTATACTTCAATGTTTGAAACAGGCAATTGATCTAACCTTAAGGACATGCCCCCAAGGATATAGGAACACAATGCTCTGCAGTTGAATATTTACCTCCAGTAACAATGGTGTTATACATAAAACCAGCTGGAATTTTTTTTAAGAGAAACTATCTCTGAAGTAAATGTTCAGTAATTGATGAGCAATTTCCCATAATTTAGAGTCCTGTGATATATTAAGCTGGGGCTCAGTGTTGTGTCAAGTGGGATGTTTATGAACTTTCCTCTTCTTGTTATCGCCCTTGAGTTGATTTTGCCCTTTTATGTGTCTCAAAAAACCAATTATCTTACAATAAGTGAGGTACTTGAGATATCAGTTAACCAGCCTTTATTTGTACTTCTTAAATGATCTGAAATTTTCCTAAAGTTTTTTTTTTTTTTTTTTTTTTTGTGTGTGTGTGTGTGTGTATGTGTGTGAATCTCTATAAGACTACTGTATGCCACAGACTACTGTCCTGGTATTTCCACTAAGACTGTTTTTCCAGAGCACCTGTTATGGTTAGATATAGGATGTTCCCTGAAGAACTCATGTATTAATGTCCATATATCTATAGTTGATGTATATAAGACATAAGGGTTGTAATCTTGTGAGCAGATAAATCCATTGTAATGGATTTACTGAGTGGTAACCTAGGAAAGTAGAGAGTGGTTGGAGAATGTGGGTCCCTGGGAGTTTGGTCTTAGGGTGTGTGCTTTTGTCTTTGAATGTCTTTGATTTTTCTCTTGCTTTTGGCCTTCAAGATGAGAGAGCAGAACCCTTTTCTTCTCCATCTTTTTGCTTCTTACTGCTATACCATGAGCTCCGCAGACCTGGCCTCAAAAAGACTGAACTCTTAAAATCTCCAAATGCTGTGAGCAAATAAGTTTCCCTTTCTCTAAGTTGTATGGTGAGTTATTTTGGATTACGTTAGTAAGAATGTTGACCTAATTAGCACCGAGCACCTTTTTTTGGCTGAAGGAAGCAATGTCATTTCTGTGTGTTTGTGTGTGTGTGTGTGTGTGTGTGTGTGTGTGTGTGTGTGTGTGTGATAAAACACTGTCTAGCATGTGTGAGGCCCTGGGTGAGATCCCCAGCACTGCAAAATAAATAATAATAAATAGATAAAGAGCTCATGTATTGATGCCCATATATCTATAGTTGATGTATATAAGTCATAAGGGTTGTAATCTTGTGAGAAGATAAATCCATTGTAATGGATTTACTGAGTGGTAACCTAGGAAAGTAGAGAGTGGTTGGAGAATGTGGGTCCCTAGGAGTTTGGTCTTAGGGTGTTATCTGTTTTTATTTGTTTTATTACTTTCTTTTTAAATTATCCCTCGTAATATATTTTATGCATCTGACTAGAAAATGATAAGCACTATATTTTAACATCTGTAAAATACTTTTTTATTTGTTGCGTCCTCATCAAATACAATTAGATACCACAAACTATGTAAAGCTAAATAGAACTATGTAATCTGGAAAATATGCTAAAATTTTTATGTTTTTAGCTTTCTTTCACAATGCTTCATACCATGGTGTTCTACCTAATCTCAGGCCCAGAGCAATGTAGCTAGCTGGCCAGAAACTGGGAATTTATAAAAACAATGAGTGAAAATAAACTTTTCTAATAGAAGATGCTCTTGTCAGGTGTTTTGGTTGCAATGATGAAAAGCTGACTAACACTTGTAGTTTACGGAATGCTTACACTAAATTCACCAAAACTAAAACCTTAGGACTTTTTTTTTTGCGATACTGGGGGTTGAACTCCGGGGCATTCTACCTCCGATCTATACCCCCAGCCCTATTTTTTATTCTTTATTTTGAAACCGGGTCTCACTAAGTTGTGGAGTGTCTCACTAGGTAGCTGAGGCTGGCCGCGCACCCGGATCCTCCGGTCTCAGCCTCCCAAATGCTGGGATTACAAGCGTGCACCACCACGCCCGGCTATCTTAGGACTTTTAATTGTAAGGATCCAACTTTTTGTGAATGAAAGTAGAGCACAGTACCTATTATTAACTGAAATAACCTGCCTTCATTCAAAGGCAGTTCTTCAAAGGAAAGCAGAAAGAAGAACCTATACTATTTAGATAGGAACCTTTTCCTAAGTCATGTAGAAGAGTATCCAAAACAGTTCAAATGAAGCCTAGTGTCAACCAGCAATCAGGTACACTTGGTGTCCCAAGAGGACGCACCACTGGCTCTATGCTAAGAATGCAGCATTGGAAAATAAAATGGATTAAATTTTGCTACCATTAGCTGAGTCTGGTGAAAGCCATAAGGAAAACAAGGAGAGTCACTTGGGGTCTTGTTATGGCCATGAAAAATATCAACCCAGAGGGAAAGCTGAGGCAAAATAAGTGAATGTGAAAATAGATTTTTTTTAAACCAAATTCAACATGGCCACACATGGAAAAAATACAAATTATAGTTGCCAAGAATAAGTGCTCCCAAAAATGACATCTGAAGGGTCTGGGATTTTGTAGATTAGAAGTAAGTGAGCAAAAAACACCCCAAAATAACAATAAAAATAAAAATAGAAGAGAAAGAGAAGAAGAGTGTTAGAGCATACAGGTTGTTATAAATGTCTTGGTCGAAAAGACTTGCTCAGGGTATTGACTGATTATCAGTTACCTATAGTATGCATTCCAGATAAGAATTGCCATAACAACAACAACAAAAAAAATTTAGCTGTGGATTTTTATAGTCTTTCTGACATCAAAAGTCCACAGAAATCCATGATGCTAGTTTACAAAGACCTAGGCCAGTATGCTTTTCTATCTCATGTTTCTTCTAGGTTAAAGATTTTTGGGTCCTCATTCTTGTCATTTTTTTGGTTACTTCTCATGCTTTCTGAGACATATCATTCTCTCTCTCTCTCTCTCTCTCTCTCTCTATATATATATATATATATATATATGTGTGTGTGTGTGTGTGTGTGTGTGTGTGTGTATGTGTGTGTATATATATATATATATATAATTTTATTTATGTATGCATACGAGTGTGCATCTGTGCATGTTTCTTGGTGTAAGACTTGTCACTTGGGTAGAGAGGTTGCTTAACTCTCTGGCTCCAGCTTTAGTCTTAGGCAACTTGGGTGCCAAAATTTCAAAAATAGATTTTTCTCAGGAATTGTGATCCTTCTTATATGACAATAAACCTTTTCTTCCCACTCAGTGCAAGGCCTAAAACCAGTCATATTCTGTCTCTCCCTATGTGCTAGAAGTATTCTGCCCAACTGGTACAGATTCTGGACTGTGAACATTTTTCCTGTTTCTCCTCCAGCAGCAGTTTGCTGATATCTTAGAGTAGAAGAGTTTCAGATATAAAGACTTGTCTGTCTGCCAGTGACCACCAATAGATAATTCTCCAGGTCTTGTTGCTATACCTTAGGAATCTCTGCATGTTTGCATTACAGAGCAGAATTTCTCTCAGGACTCTTACACTGCAGAAATGAGTTGCAGAATTCCCCTAGTTTGGAGACTTCCTGGGATTCCGAACTGTCTTGCTAACCTACATCTCTAAGAATGTGTATAAATTTTATTACCTATCTGTCTTTGAGACTGTTAAATATTTTGTTAAAGTATTAGTTGACATGTCAACTGATTTCTTATATGCCTTTGTGGTAGGCATTTCTTTTTTTTTGTAGATCTGCCAAAAGTACGACCGTTCATTTACCCTGTCTTTCCACCTTAACTTTATGAAACATGACTCTTACATTCTGTATTTCACTTCACCAGAGGAACCTTGCAACTTTAGCCATGTGACAAACTTAAAAAATAAAGACTTGTACAATACTGAGCTTATTGTTTTAGAGAGGAGGTAATGTTTTATTGTTGTTTTCTACATGCTAATAGGAAGTAGGCCAAGCACTAATGCCATAAATTTTATTCTTAACAATTTCAGGCACAATAACCAGCATCTCCACAGGAAAGAATTTTCATAGGAAAGAATATAATTAACCATTTCTACATGATATCTTTGTTTAAAAATAAATAGATGTATGAATTCATTTTTATATTTTCAGCTTTTTGGACAAGGTGGGCCTTTTAATTGCTATGACTTGTCAAGCACCAGGTTCAAGATAAATTTTGTAACACTGTACAGAATCCAGTAGAAAATCGACTTCTTTGTGGAAAGTGAAAACTTAAAAAAAAATAAAAATAAAAACAGTGAACAAGAGAATTCACTGAGACTTCATATCCAATTTTCACCTAAAAAGGTCTTGTGACTAATCTGCCTAACTGAGGCTACCATGTGGTTTCAAATTACCTGTGCTTCCCTCCAATTATTCTTCTTTTAAATAGAACATTACGAGAAGGCAGCAATTTAGTGGACGTACACTCATATAGTTTAATTCCAAGCAAATATGGTTTTGATATCTTACCTGACATCACTAATGACTAACAGAACATTTTTATTAATTGATTTTAACATCTTTTCTTCTCCAAATACCATCCAGTGTTCTCTATGAAAAATAATGTTCAGTCAGTAATAAATCTTTTTCTTTATATCAAATTAAATGCTAACTTGTCAGGCTTTTGTGGTTTAGATACAGTTCATGAACTAATCCTACTTAAAAGAAATAACACAAGCACACATATTTGGGAGGTGAATAGGTCAATTTTTTGAGATATCATAAAAAGATGGAATCTTTGTGGGACAACATCAAATAAAATAATTATCTATTCCATAAAGCTATAAATGGGTTCTTCATGTAAGAAAACTTTATAACTTATGCCAAGATAACCCTAGTGGTTATTTAGATGCTTAAATGGAACTGTTTGGGAGAAATTCTTGCTTTTTATTCCGTACCTCTGCTTTATTTCTCCATTACGATGATTTTATAGTGAACATGCCTGCTTGTAAAGTAATTTTAGCAAATGTTTAAAAGTATCTTGCGGGCTGAGCGTATTAAGTTTTATATAAGCTGTGTTTCTATGTTCTACTTTATTGGAACTATGTCCACAGACCCTATAGTGTTTATGTAAGCTGCAGGCTACTGCCATCATCTTTAGAACATCTAGCCAACTGCTTTTATGTCTCTAAGAAACTCTAACAGCCCAAATAACATTGGCAATAAGAACATCAGGAAATAAAGATACATTTCAGGAATGGACTTCCCAAAAATTCTGCCTCTCTGATGTCTGAATAGGCCCATAAGTGCTTTTGTAGTTTTTGCAGATAATCAAGAATGGGATTTTTTTTCCCATTTTATTCTAAAAGGAGGTTATTAAAATAAAAAAAGGAGGTTATTTTTACTTATGAAAAACAGGAAAGAGAATATTCTCTGATAAAACCATATGTGTGAAGGTTTCAGCGAAACAACCTTCAAAAGGAGTGTTTAGATGTTCTTTCTTGAAATAAGGAAAAATGATTGGTTAAATCAAATGACTTCAAATTTGGTTGAAAGTTTGTATTGATTTTCTAGATTATTCTTCCTAGAATTCACATAAAATCAAGTTGAGGTGCACACGTTTTTGTATAGTTCTTATTTTTCTTCCTCTAAACCTTAAAGATCCATGCTTCCATATATAAAATTGCCAAAATTTAAAATTAATAAAAATGCTCTGACTTATGAACTAAATGTTCTTGAAATTTTGTAAAGGGGAACCCAATTGAATTATGGCAATCTAGGGCATCTAATTAAAATGTAGAAAGTGAATTGAATATTGTAGCATTTTAATATTTTTATCTTTATTATCTGTGTGCTTATTTTACATTTTTCTCGTATTTAGTTGTATTTGATCATCTATTGGGATTGAATTTGGTAATAATTGCTAGAATTCTTAACTTTTTAATTACTTACCATTTTTATTTCATAAGAAGTTGAAGAATATTTTTGTATCTTAGAAATACCTGGATATAAACTAGATACCATGGGCACTAGAAAGACAATTAATCAATAATAATTATCTGTAGAAAAGAGAAGTTCATGAATAGCTGTGTGTTAAATTGTGGGAAATTATACAATAGTCCTTAGTTAAAATATGCCTATAAATACATGGAATATTTTAATTTAAAATCTTGTTACACTATAAATATGACTTCTACAGTTATGGGAGCCAGAATGAAGAGACATTTTATATTATATATATTATATTATATATAATAAGTAAAAGGCATATATAATATAATATATTTATATTAAATAAGTAAAAGACATATATAATATAATATATATTAAATAAATAAAAGACATGAGAAAATATACACTTTGAGTTATGAATAAAAAATCAATACTTATAAGATAAATGCTATATACATAGAATATTATTCTTATTTTGAAGGATTTCAATAATTATTAATTATATGTTAGTAAAAGAAATTATTAGGCAAAACATTTTTATTAAAATTAATTTTAAAATGAATGAAAAGAAAGCTAAAAACTTAAAACGTAACATATTTCCCATGTTACATATTTCAATTTAGCTTTACATAGTTTTTGGTATCTAATTAGATTTAATGAGTACACAAAAAAATAAAAAATAAAGTATTCTATGGATGCTAAAATATAGTACTTATCACTTTCTAGTTATATGCACAAAAACATATCATGAGTGATAATTTGAAAAGAAAATAATAAGAAGTACAAATAGAGATAACATTTATCTATTTATTATTTTTCTTTATTTATTTTGCAGTACTAGGGATCTCACCAGGGTCTCACACATGCTAGATAAGTTCTCTATCACACACACACACACACACACACACACACACACACACACACAAATGAAAACCACATCCAGAGCTAAAACATATCGTTTCTTACTTGGACTTTTAAGAGAAGGTGTACGTACTTGATAACAGCACTACTTTCCTAACAATTTGAAAATTATTACAGTATATTCATGATAGCATTGCTTCACATTCAATTGAAATTTTCTCTTGACAGTAGTTTTATTTAGTGTTATAAAAGTGTAAAACAATGCAGACAACTAATATGGACAAGTAGTTAATTCATCACAGAAGTAGATGTTGAAAAGACATTCTTTGCCACACATATTAGGCATTGAATATATGATTGTGATTGAAGACCAAAATGACATATTCACTGCCTAGAACAAATGATAAGAATAATAACAATAATAGTATAACCTGGAATTTTAATGTTAGGAAATAAATATGTCCAGTTGATAAATTATATCAGTTCTCTCTTATAATAATACTATAAAAATATAGGATCAATGCAAATATTTAGAAGTAAAAACCTTGTCTTTTTAACAGTTACTAATCTGTGGAGGTGGAATATGTAACCAGGATCCTTAGTCTCTTCAAAATATTCCCCTAGATGCTGGGCATGTTGATTCATGCCTATAATCCCAATATTTGTGAGAATGAGAGAAGAGGATTGCAGGTTTAAGAACAGCTTAGTGAGGTCCTTCACAATTGAGTGAGATCCTGTTTCAAAGTAAAACATAAAATAGAGGGATAGCTCAAAGATAAAATGTCCCTGGGTTCAATCTCCAGCAACAAACACACATACACACACACACACACACACACACACACACACACACACCAATATCGCCCTATAGAATAACTTGTAAAATAGCTTATATTTCTGAGATGGAATTTTTATGTATATTCTTACCTAGAAATCTCTTTAGTAAATCTCAATGACTATTCAGTTTCCCCATTTGAAAATATGGAGTAAGATTACTCAAATCTTAGGATTTATTTTTGATGAATTCAAAAGGCAAATACTGCATAAAAACTGGAAAATTTGGTGCAAAAAGATAATTAAATCTGCTGTATGTAAAGTAAAATTAAAAATATGTGAGTGAAAAGTAGAAGAGACAGGAGAATTATTAAAGTTTATAGGGAGAGCATTTATTTATTTATTTATTTATTTATTTATTCATTCATTCATTCATTTATTCATTTTTGTGGCCCAGGGCATTGAACACAGAGGATTTACCTTTCAGCTCCATATAGTGTCCTTTTGATTTTTTGTTTTTGTAGTTTGAAACAGGGTCTTCCTAAGTCAGAGAACAATGGTCTTGAATCTAAAATCCTCCTGTGTCAACCTCTCATGGATTGGGATTACAGATGTCAGCCACTGTGCACAGCTTCGGCTGGGTATGGGTGGTTTGAATTCATCATGTCTAATATCTTGTTAGAGGATGACTCTACTCTCAGAATGTACAAAACGTTTTTAAGGTCAGAAATATCTAAAATACCTATGTAGCTTCAGTAGCTTCATAAAACCTAAATTTATCAATCAGATCATTGGTCTTGTGTGATATGGGGAACCCAGATCAACCAAATCAAATTGTTTGTTTATATTTCACGAGAATCATTGTAACTTCTGTATTTTGCAATTTAACATTAATCAGCTAAATTTAGAAGCAGAAAAACAATTAGGAGGTGATTGCATCTGTCCACATTACAGAATGTGACAATTTGGCTAAAATGACAGTGATAGAAATGGGAAAATAGATGATTCTATTTAGATTCTAAATTAATATTTTTAATTAAGGGTATAAATTTATATCTTCTATGAAATCATGTGAAAGGTGGACTCCTATGCATTTGTGATACATGCAAATATGAAAATTAGCCAGGCTCTTTCTTATTATTCATAATGCTACTAATATCATTTCACAAAGATTCCATCCTTTAGAGTTTCTCTATAGATGAAAACAAATGACTTACTCTGGGATGTTATCAGAATAAAATATCACTCTTTTCAGCAGTTTTTACTAATGCTCTGCTTCCCCCAATCTTGCTTCACTTTCTTAGTTAGTGATAATACCTAAATTTTCACCATAATTTTTGGATGCTTTGAATAAAAGGGTCATTGTAGACATCAATATTCTGAATTGTTCCTTTGCATGATCACCAGGATTTTTAATCCCAGCGTAAAGTAACAGTGAGGTATTATGATGGATGAAAGTTACATATAAATTTCTTTGGCGAATAACAGCGATGATTATTAATGTGATGTCTGGAAGGCTACTAGCACCATGCTTTATCCAGAAACCATCTCAGAGGTAGAAAAAGAATGAATATGAAACTCAACGAGCTAGAGTTGTTTGGGGGAAATTATGGTGGCATACACAAATTAGCAATCAAAATAAAATTTTAATGTAATAAAAATACAACTGAGAGCCGGGCGTGGTGGTGCACGCTTGTAATCCCAGCATTTGGGAGGCTGAGACCAGAGGATCCGGGTTCGTGGCCAGCCTCAGCTACCTAGTGAGGCACTCCTCAATTTAGTGAGACCTGATTTCAAAATAAAGAATAAAAAATAGGGCTGGGGGTATAGCTCGAAGGTAGAAAGCCCCTGAGTTCAATCCCCAGTACCACACACACACACACACACACACACACACACACACACACAATACAACTGAAAACAAAATTCATGATCAACAATGCAATGGGATGAATGTGCTCCACAATTTCATCTGTTGAAATCCCACCCCTCAAGATGATGCTATTTTGGTATTTGGAGATAGGTCTTTTGAAGGGTGGTTAGGTCATGAGGGCAGATTTCTAATGAATGGAACTGGTATTCTTATAAAAGAGGATGTAGTGATCTTATTTATTTATTTGTTTATTTATTTATTTATTTACTTATTTATTTATTTATTTATTTTTACAATACTGGGGATGGAACCTGGGGGCATTCTACCTCTGAGCTACAGCCCCAGCCCTATTTTTTATTCATTATTTTGAAACAGAGTCTCACTAAGTTCCGGAGGGCCTCACTAAGCAGCTGAAGCTGGCCTTGAACCCGGATCCTACTGTCTCAGACTCCCAAATGGTGAGATTACAAGGGTGTGCCACCACGCCTGGCTAGGGATCTTTTTTAACCATTCCACCATATTAGGACACAATGAAATGACATCATTCTGATGCAGAATGCAAACTCATGCCAGAAACCAAAATTACTGGTACTTTCATCTTGGATTTCCCAGCACTGGAATGGTTAGAAATTAGTTTCTGTTGTTTAAGCAGATGATGTATAAGAATATATCTGAACAATTTAAGACAAACAAAATATTTTCTTCCTCTCCAGATCTTTAACGTAATCACAACCTTTGCCATATGAGATAATACTAACATTTTGAGAATTAAGTATTAAATATATTTTTGAGGGGTATTGTATTCAGTGATGGTAAGGGATACCATTATCCTTTACACCATTTTTATAAATACATATTTTCTTAGAAGAATATTATCTTACATAACCATGAAGCAGTTGATGAAATCAGACTACTTAATATAGATAGACAGTGTGTATTTAGCCATATTGTAGCACAAGAAAAGCAGAAAAAATTAAGAAACATTGATCTTGTAATTATTTAATATTAAAAATCTGGAGAGGAGATAATATTCTTAATTGGTGGGCCTTAAATGTAAGCATGTGTATCTCTATAAGAGAGAGGTGGAATTTTGGAGAGAAAAGAAATGTGACCGTTGAGGAAAAGAGTGAAGTGGTGTGACTACACACAAAAGAAAATTGGCAGTGGAAAAAAAAAAGGGATTTATTTTTCTGTAAATCCCCTAAAGGTAAAGCGTTACTGCTGAACTAGATTTTGGATATCTGGCTCAGAATTGTGAGAAAATAAATTTCTATTATTTTAAACCACTGTTTTATTTTAGATCAGTAGGTGGTAAATAACTATGGAAGGCACCATAAACTAGTACATTTAAACATGATGAGGAAGAAGATAAAAAATCAAAGGATAAGTAGGTAGATGATAGATGATGGGTAGGTAGATATATAAGTGAGAAGAGGCAGAAATAATATTACTAACATGTAAGGCGAAATACAAACAACTGTTGAGCATGAGTAGGAAGTACATTCTACTGATTTCATTAATATTATAGCTAAAGAACAAATCTTAAGTATCTAAGATACATAATATATGATAACATATAAATTTTAAATGCTGTATTTCCTGATTACTTCCAGAATAAAAATAAGATACATCAGTTTTTCTAATTACTTATAAATCAGAACCAAAATTTACAATGATAAATCAGAAGATATGATATAAATTATTTCCTCTATAATAATTATGAAATATGGACTTTTATTATAACTATATATATTCAAGATAAGATTTTCTCAAACTTAGATATAACATTTTAGTGGTACTTTGGATATATTTTCATAGTATTAAAAGCAGGGATTAATCAACTAGGAGATAATAATTTTTCCATGAAGCCTAGTTGCTTATCTGGAAAGAGTAATTGACTTTCCATCTCTCCCCTATTAAACTTCTAAGTCTATAAATTCATAAGGGAAAAATAAGAAACAATTTTTTCAGATATAAAATGATTCCAGGGAAAACTTAAAGCCTATTATGTATTTGTTGAAAATAATCAATGAGGGGTATTAAAACATTACATACAAACTATCAAAGAAATGTCTTCTATTGAAGAAGTTAATGCTTTTTGGTTATATTTTTTCTATTAGGTAGAAATCAATTTTTACTATATTCTTCTATTAATGATTTGTGTATTATGTGTATGCATATTAATTTTTGAAATGTTTCATAATATTAACATCATTCCAGACTTACATATTGGTTTGTTGCTTTGAAACAATTAACTGAAGATAACATTTATATTAAAAATATAATAGGTAAAATTTGAATCTGCAAGACTGTCACTCAGCTCTTTAGAGTTTTTTGCTATAGAGGAGGCATGATCTCTTTAAATAAAGGGTTCATCTGACAAAATCGATCCACCCATGATAATCTCTGAGTTTCATTATAGTGAATTTATTAAGAATACTAAATGCCGAACCCCTTCTCCTTTGCCACATTCTGTTGAAATGATCACAGTTCCCATCTGCACTCAAAGGCAGGGGCTCACATGAGTCGTATGCACCAGTGTTTACCTGTGGGTGATGCTTCGGGTACCACTTTAAAATTCTATCAACCACTCCATTCCAGTTCATCCTTAACATTGTTTCTAAAGTGATAGTCGTAAAATTCAAATTAAATAATATAAATCCACTGCATAAACTTTTTACATGATTATAGATTTTTAAAAATCAAATAATTTTTAATACAAAAAGTCTTTAATATCATGGATATATGTATATATACATTTATATGTATACAGATTTTAAAAATCAAATAATTTTAATATAGAAAGCCTCTTAATATCATGTATTTATGTAGGTATATATACATGTAGTTATATAGAGAGATACATACATTTATATGTATATATGTGTGTGTGTGTGTATATGTGTGTGTGTGTGTGTGTGTGTGTGTGTAAATTCTGTCCCTTTTCACTCTGCTAATTCCTGCATCATATTAAATTTCTGGCATTTGTGTGCATGAATGTTCATTTTTATGATGAGAGCATGTTGTATCTACTAACGCATTTTACATATGGTGAAGAATCATGTAAGAATTGATTCTCAAACCTGTTTTTAAAACCTGGTAACTGAATATACCTATGAGGTGAGATCCAAGTTTGACTTACTGAATAGTGTAAACCTAATACTATAATCTTTATATAATTAACATATCTATCCGGTTTTATTTATTCAATTAACATTATCTAAAGAAACAATTGGCCAGGCGTGGTGGCACACGCTTGGAATCTCGGTACTTGGGAGGCTGAGACCAGAGGATCCAGGTTCAAGACCAGCCTCAGCTATTTAGTGAGGCCTTCCACAACTTAGTGAAACCCTGTTTCAAAATAAAGAATAAAAAAAAATAGGACTGAGGGTGTAGCTCTGTGGTAGAATACCCCTGGGTTCAATCCCACTGAGATGCATCCTCAAAATGTTTTTATTTTATTTTGAGACACCAAGTTTCCCAGGCTGCTCTAGAACTTGAGATTCTTCTTCCTCAGCTTCCATAGCTGGGATTATGGGCATGTATCACTGTGCTCAGCTTCAACTTTATTTTTAAAAAGTGAAGTTTATCATTTAGCTATTTTTCACTTGAGAAGGTGAATAAAAACAACAAAACATACATACATATAGACTCTTTCTATTACATAACATCAGAGAAACAATGTTTATTATTTCAGCAATATGGAACTTTTCCCCAAACTAGTCTTTTTCTTTGTGTGTATATTTTAGCATTTTGAACTATGATATTATTTTTAATTTATTGGTGCACCGTAATCATACATTTTATGAGTTACAGGATGTAGAGGCATACATACACACATCACTCATTTAGCCCTTCCCCAATTCCCACCCCTTGCCCTCCTCCTTCCCTCCTTTTTGTGTTCAGCTAGTGATTGACATTCATAACTTTGTACATCATTTGTATTGGGTTTTTTCTCTCTTCCCCTTCACATCATCCTCAGTTAGGTCACCTTCTTTACTCATCTAAGGTTTCTTATTCTTTGTCTAGAGTCCCTACCTTATCTAATCGCCCCCCCCCTAACTTTTGCATATTAGGGAGAACATCTGACTTTTCACTTTTGTAACTAAGTAATCTCACTTAGCATAATGTTCTCCAGTTCCATCCAATTTTGTTTTTCATTATGGAGGAGTAAAATTCTCTTGTGTATATATCTCATAGTTTTGTAATACATTTTTCTGCTGATGAACATTTTAGCTGGTTCCATAGTTTGGTAGTTGTGAATTGTGCAGCTATAAACATAGATATTCATGCATTAGTGTGGTAGTTTTTTATTTATTTATTTATTTATTTTTATTTTATTTTTTTTTTGAGTAGATATCCAGAAGTGGTATTGCTGGATCATATGATAGGTTTATTCCCATTCTTCTGAGGATCCTTCATACTGATTTCCAAAGTGGTTGCACTAATTTGCAATCCTACCAACAATATATTAGTGTTCCTATTTCTCCACATCCTCACCAGCGTTTGTTGTTGTTTGTGTTTTTAATGATTGCCAAACTAGTCTTTAAATAAAAATATCAAGTAGGTTTCATTTGGCTGGAAATAAATGTGCTCTGAAAAAATCTTTCAGATTTTTTTTTGTTAAGTCTTGAAATATATGCTTCTACATGATATCAAAAAATGGTTTGAGCCGGGCGTGGTGGCGCACGCTTGTAATCCCAGCATCTGGGAGGCTGAGACCGGAGGATCCAGTTTGCGGCCAGCCTCAGCTACCTAGTGAGGCACTCCGCAACTTAGTGAGACCGTTTCAAAATAAAGAATAAAAAATAGGGCTGGGGGCATAGCTCAGAGGTAGAATGCCCCTGAGTTCAATCCCCAGTACCAAAAAAAAAAAAAAAAAAAAGGTTTGAGAAATCCAGGCTACACATTTTCTAGAAGCAAGCTGTCAATAAATTTAGATAAATTAATTAACAGCTTCAAATATCAGTCATGATAAGGTTAAAAAATGAATATCGGGTCCATTCTCAAGAGATTGGTGAAACATATATAACTTATTTATTATAAGTACTAAATAGTTTTAAAATATTAGAAAGTCTTGGATAGTGCATCTTTTCTTTGAAGAATTTTAGTCAGTATAAAACTGTCATTTAAACTTAATTAATCAAAGATCAGATTTTTTTACTTTTAAAAAGCTAACAAAGGCATTTCAGTGGTGATGTGTATATATATATATATATATATATATTTATATATATATATATATATATCTTTAAAAATTGCCAAAGATTTATTTTTACAAAATACAAATAAAACATATTTTCTCCTAAAATGCAGATCTTGATGGCATTGGCATCATAATCAGTGCCTCTGACTTTGCATTCATTCTTAATTTCAAAGCAAAATAACATTAAGTACCAAAGGTTGATGCATCTAGGAAAACGTGCAGTGATAGAGATGTTACAAATATCTTACATGAACAACATTTAGTTCTCCACACATATGAGCAGACTCAGACACACATATACATATACATCTGAAATTATTTTTGAGATAACACACCTAAGTTGATTTAGTCTGCATTATGGCAACCTAACTTTCCAAATTTATATACCTTAGTGTGTATAAATATTTCCTCACTAATGTTTACAAAGACTCATGCCCTGAAAATGACATGAGTAAGTGTAACAGGGTAGAATACAAGGCAGTTGTGAGCATAACAGAGTAGAATACATGAGGCACTTTTTTTTTGGAAAAGTAAATTTAAATGCATCATTTTCCCTTATAAAAGTAAGAAAAGAAGACATAATATGAAAATCAATTATACATGTGTTTGGAAGTTATTACATAACTATAAATTTTTGCTTTTTGCTAAAATACCATTAAGCTGCTTTGTTATTGCTAATTAAGAATCTATTTCTAAGTTAACCATTATTATTTGAATTTCAGTTAAATTTTGGGTTAAGAATTTAGTCATTATTAATTTGGAGTTAATTCAGCATACTACTTCCTGAGTTTTGAGTTCCTATTTTATTCATTGTTTTTTCACTCTCTATTCAATACCTCCCTTTATGTTTACTTGTGACTTTGGTCTATGGCTCTCAGTAGTTGAGTTCGGATAACTTTCATACCACCAAACTTACTTTTATTAGGAATTATCCAAACATTCTCATTAGAAATTCCATTTCTCTTCACTAAAAATGTCAAGTGGCCCCTTGATTATCAGAATTGACCAAGTCTGTCCATCTTCTTTTTTTCTCATTCAGAATTAAGGAGAGAATTCAAAGGTCATCTCAGCACTCTCATACCAAAAAGCAATCCCTGTTAGTCTCCCTCTAAACTAGATAAAATTTACTGAGACTGCTCAGGTAAGCAGATTGCCAATTAAGCACTTCTAGCTTGAGTCAGGTCATTTGATCTGTATTAAATAATTAAAGTCTCAGTTTGCTATCGCAGTGCTTTTAAAATCTTATAATAGTAATTTTCCAAACTTGTTTCTTCTTGAATATATTTTTTAGACAAAATATCTTTTTAGGATCAAGATGCAGTGAACAAATTGAATATAAACTTTATTGCAACTTATAAACAATATCTGATTTATGAAGTGGTTAGGCAAAATTTAATTTTATATGAAAATTAAAAATAGCATAATTTGAAAAAATATTTGATTAAATTTTATTCATATAGATCAGCATAATGAAGAGTAACAGATTTTTAATCTAATATTTTAAATCTATGTAGAAAACATTAAAGATATAATGACTATATAAATAACCACTTGATAAAAAATTTGGAGATATGCTAAATTTAACTATAAGGCTGGAGGATGACAGCAGAGAGATAGGGAAGTCAATCAGTTAATATTTTTGGGTTAAATGAACAGAAGACTGTTCCACATTCCTGAGTGAATATTCAAACCTTGAGTTCAACCCCAGGTGGCCGAACATCAGGACCCACCACTTCCTACTATTACAAATGAACTTTGCAGACTATATACCCCAAACCATCCAGAAGCAATAATTACTTCTATTTAACTATCCTATTCTAACACTTCTCCCTCTTGTGTTATCCTCTGCTTTTTAAGCATAGCTAATGCAGATTCAATGTCGGTGATTTATGGTGTCCTTTTCCAAATTTTTTAATAAAATGCTTTGGCTCTTAGGTGCAATGGACATATTCTCAACTTCAATCTATCCTTTTGCTGGTGGTTATAGAGTTTGTGCCAGAACAGAATCCTTTTCTGATTAGCACCTGTTGTAGCTCAATAGAACATTTACTTTAGCGGACCCTCAATTGAATACTGCATTATTAGAAATTTAAAGTATTCATATTAGTTGATTATTGTAGTTGTTAATTAGTTGATAATTGACAGTTGTACTTAAATAATTTTACATAAATATAATTTAACTAGCTTAAGGAAGTAAACTCCTCCCAAAACATAACACCTTTATGTATGCTTAGTACTCAGAGGCTCTCCCAATCCAGAAAAGGGCAGTGTCACAAAATATTTTTAAACTTTATTTTAACATTTAGAATATAGAAATATAATTACACAATAATTTTTGAGAATACAATTAAACAATTTATGGTTATGGCATCATTCTGACAGGCATTCACAACAACTAAGAACACAGTCATGATAGAGAATGTCAATGTCTGTTTTTTGTCTTCAATATGATTTCTTCAAATACAGCACTGCTCACAGAAGTAAAACAATCCATGTTGTACAATACAACCTTTATTTTAATAATATTATGAAAAATAAAGCAATTTTTAAGGATGTATTTATGACTGCATCAGCAATATTTGGCCAGAGATGGTAGGTTTTAGTAGCATTTATACTGTTTATGAGTCAATATAAAAGACTTTCATGCTATGTATCAAATGAATCTTGCAACCTCAGACAAGAAATTGAAGATGAAAATCAGACAGATATATAATATCTCTCTAACTTCAAAGCTGTACCCTCCAGGTTAAGGTTTATATTTTGGATAGGGAAGGTCAGGAGTGTATGTACTATCTCTTCTTGACCTGCTAAACTACATGAATAATGAGACAGACCCTGAGACTATACATATATATGACATTCTTTCAAGAACACGGAATATAAGTAGAACAGATAAAATGTACCAGTAACATATCTTATGGAAAATTTTGTGGATTCTTCGTGGCTATGACATTATTTTTTGTCATAGTTTTTTATTATCTCAGTCATACTTCTGTGATATCTGACATATTTCTTTTGGAAAACCACCACCATTGATTGTTTCATATTTTAAAATCCAGAGGGTTAATTTAGAACTTCTTGGATGATTATTTATTTACTTTGAATTAGGTGAAAAGTAGAATGTCAAAATTATCCTTTTGTTGGAGACATTGTCATACAAACTGTAGAATAATGGTGTATATAGCCTTGTGCCTACCCTAGAGATAATAGTGAATTATTGAGTAAATACCATAATATTTATCACTTTTTGAGTAAGTTTGGAACTACATTTAGAATTTTATATGAAAGATAAAGCACATATTCTATTCAAAATTATAACAACCTACTTTGTTAGACACAATTGTAAATATCTTAGTCATCTTTATAGGAAAACTAGATAAAATATTCATTAAATATTTGGAGGCTGTTTCAGAAAAGCACAAGATAGTGTTAAGTGTTAAAGAAACACAATTTCTAACCATTCATATTTTTTTCTGAGAATGGATTTGCTGCAGTATGTGTGTATGTGTTTTCATATGCCTTATCTACAGAAACACATGGAGATAGGAATCACAGGATTTTTCAGATAATTAAATATAATGGGTTTAACAACTGGATGGGAAATTTGCATTTTTAATAAATTTCCAAAATTTATTTCAGATAGATAAAATTTATTATGCTTTCTCATTTGTTTGGACAAATTATCTAAATATATGTAGTTTCTAAAATTAAACATTTTTCAAGTTGAAATTTTTACATAAGTACAAATCATGAATTACAATGCTCAGTTTTAGTGTTTTTGACTTTCTTAATATTTTGATTATTGTAATTTTCTTGCTATACAGTATTTATAAATTTTTACATGTAAACACTGTCACATATAAGAAACGATAAATTATTTAGGTTACAAGTAAAGTAACCTGTATTTTTCCTACTGTATCTTTCTGTTATCTCTTATTTAGCCATCATCTGCTTATCTATCATCTTTAAATGATTATATTACTATTATTTTACATCATTCTGAATGAAGAAGAAAGGAGAGATCTAGGTGGTAACCCATTCACGTGATATTGAGAATATTTTAAATTAAGTTAATATGATTATTTTTAAATTATGTAATCAGTAAACCTAAAAGTAATTTATAAATGCAAATTACCCCAGAGTTGTTGATTTGGTAGGAATTGAGTGGGATCCAGTTATATGTTTCTAACAAGTTCTCAGGTGATGTTGCTGCAGTTCTGGGTTTGACAATTTGAGAACCACTAGCCTGACATGCATTTCTATGCATAAGATATCTGTCCTCTCTAGGCAAATAGTCTAATTATCATATTAATAATAGTTAATATTCATTGATCAATATTAATACTCAAAAGACTGATCCTCTGCAAATAACACATAATCTTTATCATGGTCTTAAAAAAGGTAATATGATTTACTGAGTATTAGACTTGAAACACCTAGGATATAGAGCCATAAATTTTAAACAATAGCATATTATAAAATCCTTTGAAGGACTTTTAAATGGGGTCCTAGGTTTCCATGTTGAAGTTAAAAATCTGTTTATGTTTTAACAATTTCCAGATAATGTTGATTCTGCTAGTTCAGGGACCAAACTGTGAGCATCCCAGTTTCCCATAGTGAAAACACTGGGAACTGCTAGAGGTAAGATTCTATCCTTGAGGATCTGACTCTGACATGTTTTTATCTTTCCGAGTAGCCTCCAGTTTGATGGAAAATCAAACCACCAACACATCAATACCTCAATTATTTTCATAATAAATTGAAAAAATAAAATAGAGTGTAAGGCTAGTATTTTCAGTTAGTAATAGATAAAATATACTTGCAACTTACAGGAGTTTTAAAGTGTTCGAGGAGATCAATGTGGTTAACTACTTAAGTCTCACCCCTTTGCGTGCATTATGGCCCAAATACAGGCATCCTTTCAAAATATTAATATCTTTTAAAATATCTCTATCTGATGCCTATGAGAATATATTGTAAAAATGTGAGTTATGTTTTCTTTATCTGCAAAATCTATCATCTGGCATAGTAGTGCCAGTTTTTTTCCATCTGGGATTTTTTATTAAATTGCAAAATAACTTTTAATTCAACATGTCTTTGACAATGTAATTGCAGTGATATTGAAGTGGTATTAAATTTTAAATTTTTTATTAAAATGAGTGTTCATTGACAGTAGTGGCTATTTCCATGTTTTAAAAATCTTTGATATTTGATTCTTTTTGCTCTTTAACAAAAGATACACCTAATTATTCTGGTCTGAGTACTGAGTACGCATTCTCCAATCTCTCTGTTCATGTTCAGGCATATTTAAAAGAATATAAGAGAGTCAAATGTGCCAGTATTAGGCTTCTGATATGCCAGGAATTTACCTTATAGAGCTTTGCACATTCTATTCTCTCTGTCACATTTTTTTTCCATTTTTTTCTTGTTATATCTGTGCCATCCTTCCAAGTTCTGTTTTGCTCAGTAATAATTTCTCAGGGGATTTCGCCCTCACACACACCTAATATCTTTCTCTTTCAGCATCCTGTGTCTCTTTATTATAGAATCTCTTCCACTTGAAGTTGGGCACATCAGATATTTTAAATGTCCACTATAAAATATATACTATGTTGCTACCCTTAGAGATGTATTATGCCTGAAATGACATACAATGAAGTCAGGAATTCTGTTTAATTTTCATCATTATGCCTGTGAATTTTATGTTGGTGATATTTTTTTTATTGGTGATATTTTGAATGACTGAATAAATCTATCTAAAGTACATATTCTGTAAATAATGTACAATATTCTTTTTCAAATTGTTTTTCTTTTTTTCTGAGCATTGAACTCCAGGATGTTCATTGAGCTATACTCTAGCCCTTATTATGTATTTATTTTTAAAATTTTGAACAGAAATTTATTGCCTACTGATTCAACTGATTGTCTTTGAAGGTAGATGAATAAAAGACTAATAAAAATACCTTATCAATTGTGTCTTTTCTGATAAACAAGGGTACAACACTATCTAAGATTTCAAGTTCAGGACCCAGACTACTTGAATTAAACTTTGACTTTGAAATAAATAAAGAGCAAAATCCTGAACAAAGTACATGATTTTTCCAAATTTCACCTCCTTTATCTTCAAAACATGGATAATTAAATTAGTTTCACAAGTATTACATATATGAGAATTATTAACATAAAGTGCTTAACATGGGGATTAGATATGTAGTGATCAATTTAGTCTATGCAATTATATATATTTTTAATTATAATTTTTATTGTAATAATTCGTGCAATATAGCATATATCTTTGTTAAGTACTAGTTGTTAACAACATATTTGCACACAATTCTCATTTGACCCCTTCCCCAATTCCCACCTCCTTCCCTCCCCCTCCCTCCCCCTCAGGTTCACTACAGTGAGTGACCTTGATATGATCGTGTAAGTACATCATGTGCTTTAGGGTGTCCCTCTGTCCCATGCATCCACTACAATTAAATCAACTTCTTTGCTTATTGAGGATCTCTCCTTTTCATCTGGAGACCCTCCTATGCCCCATCTTCTCCCTAACATCCGCATATTAGGGAGAACATATGCTTCTTAACTCTTTGTGACTGACTAATCTCACTTAACATAATGTTTTCCAGTTGCATCCATTTCCCTGCAAAGAACATGATTTTATTCTTCTTTATGGCTGAGTAAAATTCCATTGTGTACATATCCCATAGTTTTGTAATCCATTCATCTGTGGTTGGACATCTTGGCTGCT
>PVLC010001482.1:0-52550 GCA_004027655.1 Graphiurus murinus | reverse complement strand
TATATTTTTTAAAAGGTTAAGATTTTGAAAAGTGGGGTGAAGAAATGTGTGTAGGGAGCCAGGCGTGGTGGCGCACGCTTGTAATCCCAGCATTCTGGAGGCTGAGACCGGAGGATCCGGGTTCGCGGCCAGCCTCAGCTACCTAGTGAGGCACTCCGCAACGTAGTGAGACTCGGTTTCAAAATAAAGAATAAAAAATAGGGCTGGGGGTATAGCTCGGAGGTAGAATGTCCCTGAGTTCAATCCCCAGTACCGCAATAAATAAATAAATAAAATAATAAAAGGGTAAGATTTTAGCCGGACGTGGTGGCACACGCTTGTAATCCCAGCATTCCAGAGGCTGAGACTGAAGGATCCGGGTTCAAGGCCAGCCTCGGCTACCTCGTGAGGCACTCCACAACTTAGTGAGACCCGGTTTCAAAATGAAGAATAAAAAAATAGGGCTGGGGTAGAGCTCGGAGGTAGAATGCCCCTGAGTTCAATCCCCAGTACTGCAAAAAAAAAAAAAAAAAGGTAAGATTTTTTCTTATTTATATGTTCTACCATCACCACAATGTTCTGAAATGGGAATTTAAATTAGTCTTTCAGCAGGCCATGGTGGCCCACGCTTGTAATCCCAGGATTCGGGAGGCTGAGACTGGAGGATCCGGGATCGAGGCCAGCCTCAGCTACCTAGTGAGGCACTCCACAACTTAGTGAGACCCGGTTTCAAAATAAAGAATAAAAAAATAGGGCTGGGAGTAGAGCTCGGAGGTAGAATGCCCCTGATTTCAATCCCCAGTACTGCAAAAAAAAAAAAAAAAAAAAAAGAATTAAAAATAAGGCTGGGGGTGTAGCTCAGCAGTAGAATGACCCTGAGTTCAATCCCCAGTACCACAAAACAAACAAACAAACAAACAAATAAAACCATAAATTGGACAGTAGATTGTTGTTTTACTAATTGATGATTATTTCTCCATTTGCATCACATGCATTCTCATAAAAAAAGTGTCTTAATTTTTCCCCCGTGGTACTGGGGATGGAAACCAGTGACATTCTATTTCTGAGCTGCTCCTCAGCCCTATTTTAATTATTATTTATTTTTTTTAATTTTGAAACAGGCTCTTGCTATGTTGCTGAGGCTGGCTGTGAAGCTGTGATCCTCCTGTCTCAGCCTCCCAAGAATTAGGATTGCAGGAATGTGTCACCAGGTCAAGATCATTTTGTTAAATGAATAAATTAAATTTTAACTAGATGTCAAATGAAGGTCTTTAAAAAGTGGATCCACAAATAAAAAGTGTTAAGTACAAGATGGATTAATGATATAGAATTCTCTTACCAGGTTGGATGCAAAACAATTTTTTTTTATATTTTAGAAAGCAGTTTGACTTTCCTAAAAGAATCATAAAAAACATGACTATTGAATTACCCTTCACTTAATAAAAATGTCAGCTCACCAAGTAAATATTTTAGATTTTATTAAACATATTTGCATATGTTTTTCTCCAAAGATCTATATTGTAAGTATAGGAAATTCTGTTAAATATATTTGAGTAATATTAAATTAAAATAAAATGTTATATTGCTTGAATAATAGTATTTTATAATCATCATAGGAATTGCTTATTACAGTAGCTCTGAGTATTCCACTATACTCTGAAAGTATTTCAGTAGTTTGCTAAGATAAAATCAAGTAATCAACCACAGTATTTGAAGGTTTCTGTGTAAATTTTGTGAATTTTTCTGTTATTAATTTTCTCTAACACCAAGTGATTTAGTTTATTATTTGATTTAAAATATATACATCTAATTATTTTCTGGTGTCAAACTCAAGAACTTGTACTCCCTTTTATTCATGAAGTTACCTTTCCTAAAACGTAATGTTTTAACTCAAGTATCAGAAATATTTTTCATGTTATCTACTAATATGTGTGTCATGGTAAGATTACTGTACCATGACTCAAGTTGATTTATGATCTTTAAACTCTTTTTTAATTTGAAAAAGTCATTTAAATGTTGTTAAATTTTTTTTATTTTTTTATTAATTGGTGCATTGTAATCATACATCTTTGTTAGGAACAAGATGATAAAGGCTTATATGTACACATTTCTAATTTAACCCCATCCCCAAATCCTACCCCACTCCCTCGCCCTCGCCCCTTCTCAAGTTCAGTTTAGTGATTGATTTTGATATATTTTTGAAACTATATCAAGTGCATTAGGGTCCCCCCCCATCCATCACCTTAAGTTAAGTCAATTTCTTTGCTTATCTAAGGTTTCTCCTTTTTCATCTGGAGACCCTCTTATGCCCCATCTTCTCTCTAGCATCCGCATATTAGGGAGAAATATGCTTTTTCACTCTTTGTGACTGACTAATCTCACTTAACATAATGTTTTCAAGTTGCATCCATTTCCCTGCAAATAACATGATTTTATTCTTCTTTATGGCTGAGTAAAATTGTGTGCATATCCCATGGTTTTGAAATACATTCATCTGTCTGTGGACATCTTGGCTGTTTCCATAGTTCGGCAATTGTGAATTGTGCAGCCCCCCAAAATAAAATACTTAAGAATAAACCTAACCAAGGTAGTAAAAAACCTCTATAAGGAAAACTATTAAAAAGTTGAAAAAAGAAATTGATGAAGACCTTAGAAGAAGGAAAGATCTTCCATGCTCTTGGATAGGCAGAATAAATATCATCAAAATGGCCATCCTCCCAGAAGTGATCTACAGATTCAGTGCAATACCCATGAAATTACCAAGGTCACTCCTCACAGACATAGAAAAATCAGTCCTTAAATTCATTTGAAACAACAAAAAGCCTAGGATAGCCAAAGTAGTTCTTAGTAACAAGAACCATGCAGGAGGTATCACAATACCTGACTTCAAACTCTACCACAAAACCACAGTAGTAAAAACAGCATGGTATTGGCACAAAAACAGACACACAGACCAATGGAGCAGAACAGAAGATTCAGAAACAGACCCATGTGCTTACAGTCAACTGATTTTTGACAAAGGAGCCAAAAACTACACTGGAAAAAGGATAGCCCCTTTAATAAATGGTGTTGGCAAAACTGGTTAATCATAGGCAGGAAAATGGAAATAAACTCTTCTTTCTCACCCTGCACAAGAGTCAACTCAAGGTTGATCAAAGACTTGGAAGTCAGGCCAGAGACCTTGCAGGTACTTAAAGAGGGCATAGGGTCAACACTGTAACACATAGGCACAGGTAAAAACTTTTTCAACAAGACCCGAAAAGCACAAGTAACTCAAAGGAAGACCAATACATGGGATTGCATTAAACTGAACAGCTGCTATGCAGCAAAGGAAACTCAAGAACCTCAACAGAGAGCCCACAGAGTGGGAGAAATTTTTTGCCAGCTACTCATCTGATAGGGGACTAATATCTTGGATATACAGAGAACTCAAGAAACTCACAACTAAGAAAACAAATAACCCAATCAAAAAATGGGCAAATGATCTAAATAGAAAATTAACAAAAAAGAAATACAAATGGCCAATAAATGTATGAGGAAATGTTCAACATCATTAGCAATCAGAGATGCAAATCGAGATTTCACATAACCTCAGTTAGAACGGCAATCATCAAAAACACAAACAACCTATGTTGGCAAGGGTGTGAACAAGTGGAAACCATAATACATTGTTGGTGGGATTGCAGATTAGTCTAACCACTTTGGATAACAGTATGAAAAATCCCCAGACGAATGGGAATGAACCTATCATATGATCCAGCATTACCACTTCTGGGTATCTATTTAAAAAAATGGAAACCAAACTATCAGACAGATGCATGTGTATTTTTGTTTATGGCCACACAATTCACAATTGCCAAACTATGGAACCAGCCAAGATGTCTATCAGCAGATGAATGGATTACAAAACTATGGGATATGTACACAATGGAATTTTACTCAGCCATAAATAAAAATAAAATCATGTCATTTGCAGGGAAATGGATGGAACTGGAAAACATAATGTTAAGTGAGATTAGTTAGTCACAAAAAGTAAAAAATTGGATGCTCTCCCTAATATGCAGAAGCTAGGGAGAAAATGGGGAGTAAGAGGTACTCTAGATGAAGAAGGAGAAACCTTAGATGGGCAAAGGTGATTTACCTGAAGTGATAGGGGAAGAAGGAAACACCCTAATGCACATGATGTATATTCACAATCATATCAAAGTCAATCTCTAAACTGAAGTTGAGAAGAAGGTAGGGAGAGGCAGTGGGGTGGAATTGAGAAAGGGTTAAATGAGAAATGTGTTAATGTATGCCTCTACAAGTTTGTACCTAACAAAGATATATGATTACAATGCAGCAATAAAAAATTTTTAAAATAAATATTGGGAACAAATTTTCAATTCTGAGCAATAAGAACATTTTCATATATCTTTATAAATAGAACAGGATGGAATAATGTACATTTTATGTATTATTTTATAGCTAAATTAGTATTTTTGATATCCTACAAATATTAAATGAATAAAAATTTTGTGACTTGTCTTAAAGGATTCATAGAAAATAAGCTGCATGACATTTTATTTTTATTAATAGGAGACAAAATACTTATGGATTGTAAAGGAACATGGTATAATCATAAATTCATTTGCTGTATCTGAGTAAGCTTTGTCACCTGCTGCCTTTCATTTGAATAGTTCTTATTTCTGTGGCCATTGAAACCTTAAGGTCACTGAACACTTTCTTCTTTATCTTGCTGAGAGTGGTAATTTTCAATAAAACTTTCAAAAGCCTGTGTCATACAAAATAACTTTTAGATATTTTTTATTGAATTTATTTTAACATTTTTCCGTGACTATAATTATTGATAAAAATTGAAATGTATGCATTCTAACTTATACCTATCAAAATAAGAAAGCAAAATTTAAAGCAAAATAAACCAACAAACAGCTAAGTCCCTGAAACCATAAAATGACTTTCAATAGAAACATTTAAAATTTAGAGTTATATAACAAAAAGAAAATAATTCATCTAAAGTCTTGATACTTAAATTAATATTTAAGACAAAAATAAGTATATTAAAACAAAATTTAACTATTTTGTATGTGAAATGTGTTACAGAATTATCATTACTCCCTTTGATATCATCACATGAGTATTGACTTAAAGAAACATTACTTGAAAAATTCAATTATCATTGAAAAACTAAAATGTTGATCAACAACATAAAATTCTAAAATTCTCCAGATTGTCAAATGAGGAAATATTATAACTTCGATCAGTACAAAACATCAAAGAAATGGAAATCTTTTTTTTTTTTTTTTTTTTTGCGGTACTAGGGATTGAACTCAGGAGCATTCTACCTCTGAGGTATACCCCCAGCACTATTTTTTATTCTTTATTTTGAAACCAAGTCTCAGTAAGTTGCGGAGTGCCTCACTAGGTAGCTGAGGCTGGCCGCAAACCCGGATCCTCCGGTCTTAGCCTCCCGAATGCTGGGATTACAAGCGTGCGCCATGGAAATCTTATGTAACTAATTTTCCTTTGGATTCAATACCCAAACATTTCACAAATAACAAGAAGAAAATGTATACTAATCATAGCTATAAACATAGACATTTTCATAATTTGTTATAAAACCTATGCAAATAATAGAACTTCCAGACTAGGCCTAGAGTCATTTAGCAAAATTTTCTCCATGTTATAAACTAAATAGTACATAGTTTACTTTTGGGATCAAAATAAATCTGGCCTTAGAATAGTCCCAGACCATTTTTAAGAAAGACTAGAAAATAATGGAAGGTCATAAACAATGTTCTAAGGAAAATAACTCTCTAAGTTTGTATTTCAAGGTAATAAGTTAATAAGTAGATATTTCAAAATTTAAAATACATAATTTAGAGTTTACTATTAATAACTATTGATTTACAAATCATGAAGATAGCTAAATTAAGTCTATTAAAATCAATTTTTTATTCTATTATATAGTAAATAAAGAAGCTAAAATTTCAAATAGTTTATATAGTGTCACTAAAAAGTAAATGAATTTTCCACATTTCTCCATGCTCACAATCCTAGAAGCATCCACTTCAATATCAAAAATTACAACCACTTTTTGCTGTAGCTTTTAATATTGTTCTGCATGTATTTACATAGAATTATTCTATTTTTTATTTATTGATCTTTTATTAACAAATATGAGAATATACTACATATATCTCATATATGTTGTTCTAACTATTTATAGCTGAGGCAAGAAATCTAAAATTATTATTCTAAATATCTTATGAATTTTAATTTGTTTTCCATAGAGTTAATCATGATTGTTTTTATTCACTTTATTTAGCTATCATGTCAATAGCTCATTATTGTAACACATTTCTCCATGCAAGTGAAACAGATATTTTTTTCTTACTGAGATTCTTGTCTACAAAGTATGAAGAATGACACTAACAGACAACAAAAAGGAAGAAAGTTGAGCAGGGGATTTATTGTAGAGAAAACAAAAGGGAAAAAGAGACAGTTCACCCTTTCAGACAATGAGGGCCCTGATGTCCAGCAACTGCCTTCTGGACACTACTTATGAGTTTCTCAAGCCTGATGCAATCAACTCAAAATGGCTTTCTCCCGAAGTCTATGTCATTTACCAAAGAGAGTTGCTGGCCACCCCTATGGGCCTCAGGCTGCCTTGATGTCCAGAGTGTGTTTTCTGGTCATCACTCTGTAGTTGCCCAGAAAAATACTGTCAGTTACACACACTTCCTCTCAAAGCCAACATGACCTACCCAGTTTGGGTCCCAGTGGTGGTCCCTGGGACATAGATAGTGTCCTTCTTTGTGCCTCCTTTTCTTGGTTGAGGTCCCAGATGCAATTTTCTGAGATCTCCTGGGATTGTTAGTGGCAGGAAAAAGTGGAGTTTTGTAAACATCTGGTCACTTTCAGGAAGCTTTTGATCTTGTTAGCCCTTGACCTTCACGAAGTCTGGTTCTTTTGGAAGTTTTGAAATTTAATTAGCATTTGTTGCCTTTCAGGAAATTAAGCCTTTCTACCTTTTAGCTCTGGTCCTATCTGCTTATTTCTTTCTACCTCTTCACATGTAAGTTTGCCCTTTAGATCTTTAGGTATGTGAACCTAACATACTTTTAGACTTCACATTCATCTTCTAAAAATAAACACTCTTACAACTCTCTAGCCTCTTCCATTATGATTTCCAAATACTGGAATTTATTTTGATGAGTTATCTCCTTTAATAGCTTCAAGAGACTGGAAATATAAGGAAATTAGATACATTTATTGTCATCTTTATTTTTAATTTTTTATTATTTGACTTAAAAATTTTATTCTGAATTTGAAAAAATAACTTTGGAAGTCTGAGTGTATTCTTCAATTTTCCAATGGTTTCTGTTGTTGTTAAAAAAACTTATGTAAATCCAATTCTTTACCTTGCTTCTATACTTTTTTGTCCTTCACAAACTTTTGGAAACTTCTCTGACCTCAGAATATTCTGACTTTATTATTATGCAGCAGTGATGTAGCTTTTCCTCAATCACTATACTATTTTCTTCACTGAGTGTACCTTCAGGGAAACAATCCAATCAGTTTTGCTAAATCCTTTCTGTATCCCAAGAGAAGAACTGTCCACATTTGTATCCCAATATTCTTCTCTTTAAATCTCTTCTTTGAGAAATTTCCTCTAATCTTTGCTGCATCTTTTGAGCAATTTAATTCATAATGTAAAGTACTCTTTTTCCCAAGATTTGTCCCTCTCCCCTTAGAACAAGAAAATAGATATTTCAACAAGAACATGCATTAACATGAAATTTATCAGAAAGAAGACCTTGAAGAGAAGAACCACAACACTAACCTTGTAATCTATCAATTCATCAGAGATTCAGTCAGCAAACAGCTGCTGTCACAGTGAAGCAGGTCACTAACAGGTCAGTTCTTCTGAAGTCTCAGTGTACAGGGATGCTAGAAAAACACAGATTCCTGAAAAATTTGCCATCTAAACCCCTCCAATTGCCATTGATAGAGAAAGAAGAAAATGGCTTGTACTTCTTAGCTTCCAAATGTTGAGGGAATACATGACTAATTATAAAAGTCAAATTCATTTTCAGAAAATAGCCAGGAAGAGCTGAATGCCCGTAGTGTCTTCTTGGCCAGGCTTTGCTGGATCTTGCAGACTTCAAGTGGGAGGCAATGTCGTTGAGATTCAGCCAGCTTCTTATCAATCCTCTGTGTTGTTTCTCAAAATATAACTGTCCTTTGCACTCATGAGCCTATGGTCCCAAGATATCTTTTTTTCCTTTAAGAGAGCCAAAACCTGTGAATGAAAGCAACCACATAGATACAGGATTGGTCTCTCATGGTTGTCTCCAAGAAAGGATGAGAGTTCGCATAGAATTTCTAAGGCATTTAAAAAGGAGCAACGTATAGATCCTCAGACACATGGGAATGAACGTACCATATGATCCAGCAATACCACTTCTGGGTATCTACCCAAAAGAATGGAAACCAAGCTATCAGACAGATGCATGTGTATCTATGTTTATAGCCACATAATTCACAATTGCCAAACTATAGAACCAGCCAAGATGTCCATCAACAGATGGATTACAAAACTATGGGATAGGTACACAATGGAATTTTACTCAGCCATAAAGAAGAACAAAATCATGTAATTTGCAGGGAAATGGATGGAACTGGAAAACATTATGTTAAGTAAGATTAGCCAGTCACCAAGAGTAAAAAAGCATATATTCTCCCTAATATGCGGGTGCTAGGGAGAAGATGGGTCATAAAAGAGTCTCCAGATGAAAAAGGAGAAACCCTCCATAAACAAAGAAGTTGACTTAACTAATGGGGATTGGTGGGGGAGGTGGACAGACTAATGCACATGATGTACTTTCACAAGTATATCAAGGTCAATCACTAAACTGAACTTGAGAAGGAGGGAGTGTGAGGGAGTGGGGTGGGAATTGGGGAAGAGGTTAAATGAGAAATGTGTGCATATAAGCCTTTATCAGCTTGTACCTAAGAAAGATGTATGATTACAATGCACCAATTATTATAAAAATAAATAAATAAAAATAAATAAAAAGGAGCAAAATTCCCCTCCAATAAAAACAATATCCTGCTTACACAATTCATTAAAATGGGATATTTCTTGAATTCTTTTCAGAAAGTATCTGCAAGGACATTGAGGAACATTAGCTATTTCAGCCCAGAAAATTGACTCCTGATTGAGAAACAGACCCTGGAAAATTGAAGCCATTTGTTTGTGTGTGGAATGTCCAGGCAGGAATATGACCTGACTTAATTGAAAAGAACTGATAATAAAACATTAGGAACACTGATCCTCTGAGAGTGAAAATGAAACTGCCAGTCCAGTGTCAATTATCGGTAGCATTGCTAGGAAAGGTTGAATTCAAAGAAGAATCTTGAGTTGAACATATCATGTCTGTCTTTTCACTTGGCATGCATGTACCATCAGCTAACATGAAGAGACAGCATTCTGTGAGGGGAAGCAAATGGAACAAGGAATTACTCAGCTACTTGTTAACTTATGACCTTCAGCTGTTCTCACCTTGTTTGGTAGGCTTGGTCTGGAATCCAATGAGAAATAACATGTAAAGGGCTTAGCATATAGTACATTAACTGGAGACAACCCCTTCCTCCTTTTATGATAACTCACATCTGTACTACAATGTGATTTGTAGGGTTTCTTGAGAACTCATTTTCCAAAGTGAATATAAAAAAAATGGAATGCAATGACCATTCATTGACAAACATATATTTGTCATATTACTGTAGCTAGGCATGTGTTTTATTTAAAAAATACTAGTGTTTTGGTCACTAATTAGAGGCAAAATTATTTATCAATACTAAAACACTAAATATCCATCAAAGGGACATTAAATTCTATGGATACCTCGTGCTGCTTGGATTAAGCTGTTAACCAGATATATTCTATTGTTATATATTTTTGTGGAGAAGAAAGAAAGTTCCACAAGTAAGTCAGTAGAGTGCTAACTAATGTTACTAAGCATTCAGAGTCAATACACTTAAAAATATTGAACCAAGAGTTGATTTAAGAGGCTAAAATAGTATTAAATCTTTGGAAATCATAAAATCAGTGTTAGATATCTACATCTACAAGAGATGATCTCCTAAGTTCTAAAGACATAGGGAGTCTATTATAGTAATGCATTTTAAAAAAAAAACAAATGAGATATGAATAATTAGTTAGAAAGTAAATATAACGTATCATACAATAAGTTTCCTTTAAGTATTATTAGGCTATTTATATACTTTTGAGTCAGTTATTATTTTAATATATGTGAAATCTATTTTAAAAGGTGAGTTGAGCTAAAATTTAAAATTCTGACTTTACAATGAATTGTTGAAGGAGAAACTTCCATTTTATAGGTTTAACATGCATTTTCAGTAAATCAAGTTATTAAAGTAAACATACAATCTTCAAGATGACATTCAAAGCATGTCTTATTGCTTATCTTCTCTCTCTCTTTCATTAATTAATCTTCTTTTCTTTTCTTCTTTTCTTTCTTTTTTTGGTGTGATGCTGATAATTGAACCCAGGGATATTCTACTTCAGAGATATACCCCAGGCCCTATTTTATTTTTTATTTGGAAACAGGGTCTTGGTAGGTCGCTGAGAGTCTTGCTAAGTTGGGAGGCTGGCTTTGAACCTTAGATCTTTCTCATTCTCCCAATTCCTGAGACCCCAGAAGTGCACCACCACATCCAGCCAATTTCATTCATTTTAAATAAAGAATTTCCAGAATAAGACAAATATGTATACTGTCACCACAAAGAAAACTATAAGATACTAAATAAAAAATTGAAGATGTAAAAGTTGGAAAGACCTCCCATACACTTGGATAGGCAGAATGAATATATCAAAATGACCATACTATCTAAAACTAACTACACATTCAATGCAATTCCTATTAACATACCACTGTCATTCTTCACATATCTAGAGAAACCAGTCATAAAATTCATATGGAAAAACAAATAGCCAAAGGAGTTCTTAGCAATAAGAACCATGCTCGAGGCATAACAATATCTGAATTCAAATAATACCTCAAATCATTAATAATAAAAACAGCATTATACTGGCACAAAAACAGACACATAGACCAATGGAACAGAATAGAAGACTCATTAACAAACTTCATATTTATTGTCTGTGGATTTTTTAAAGTGCCAAAAGCATATGCTGAAGATAAGACAGACTCTTTAACAATGGATGTTGGGAGAACTGGTCATCTATATATAGAAATATGGAATTAAAATCTAAACTCTCACCCTGCATAAGAGTCAACTCAAGATGTACCAAAGACCTAGAAATTAGAACAGTTAACTTTAAAACTGGTACAAGAGTGCATAAGACCAACATTTCAACATATAGAAACTTGCTCAATAAGACTCTGAAAGCTTAAGAAATTAAAACAAGAATTAATAAATGGGATGGCATTAAATTAAAAAGCTTATGTGCAGCAAAGGAAACCATGAAGAATCTAGAGAGAGAACATATAGAATTTGAGATAATTTTGCAATGTACAAAAATATTTTGCATTAACAAATTTTATCTAAATATTGTGGCTTCTATAAAGCCAAATTATCCTAGATTAATTAAATGCCATCTATCATTATTTTACCTCACAGAAATGTTTCCTCCATCCAATCCCATTTGCCAGGAAAATTCAACAGTTGAATTTTTCTGTGATATTCTTGTCCAAATTCACTTAAATTTTCCTGAAGCCCCAATATTCATCTTATAGCTAATGATTTTTTTCCTTTTAGCTAAAAAAAGTGGAAATAACGTCGGTATTTTATTGTTTTAACAAATCTGATATGCAATATATAATCATCTTTTACAGAATTCCTGTAGGAAATCTTTTTCCTAAATTGGTAAAATCTCATTTCCATTCAAAGAAACTAAGAAAAACAATTGTTCCATATTCAATTTCTTCAAATGATATCTAAGAAGTTGGAATTATGGTTAAATGCCATAAATGCATACCATTTCTGCTCCTGGAGAGATAAAAAATGGTTTATAATGACTCTCCAATTTTCAAACAGAATTCGTGTCTAAGCAAAACTTTGTGTCCCAATGCCAAAGTCCATAGAGGATGCAAGTCCAAATTTTCTCTGACATAGTCTGAAAGAATTTTCTTAACAGAAGGGTCAATTAAATTTGGTAATAGATGAAACAAGATCAATATCATTTTAAAATATTTTAAACTAAAATATATATAAGAAATGTTTTTTACTGACCTCTATAATTCTTGGTTCTAAAACCTCTCCTGTCATGTAGCTCATATCAGAAAACTCAACGGAGAAACATTGAGAAACGGAAGCCAAAGAAATAAGATCCAAACTTGATAAAGTTTATATGTTGTATTCTTAAAATCTTTTTTTATCATACTGAAGCTTCTGACTTCTGAACAACAGTATGTGTTTCCCTTGTCCTGACACCCAAAAAGATGTCTCATCTCTTACAGGTAAGTATATCTAAACTTAGTTAAGGTAACTGTAAAGGACATTTAAGAGTTGGCCCAGCTGGCATGCTCATGATGTCCACATTTTTATTATCTCATTTTAATCCAATATATTGCTATCCTATTAACTTGAAAATCAATAATAAACATATTTCAGGAATATATCTCTTATCTATGTAGAACAAATAACACTGAATTTCTTTTAGCACAAACTCAAATTGATCTAGAATATGTATTTGGATCTTTCAAACTAAACATAAAAAACAACAACAAAAAACTGGACATCAGGGCTCATTTGGAATACAGATGGAACGATGAAGCTGTGGTGGCTACTGGGGCCCTACATCTTCTGGGCTATTACCATGGCATTGACCTCAGGCAGTGTGTTTGGTTTCAATGTTGTTTTGCCAAATGCAAAAAAATAAGTGAACAGAACCTACCTGCCAGGAAGGGATATTGTGGGTTAGAGAATCCAGTCAATTAAGAGCTCTGTGCATCTCCTCAGATACCCAGGCACAACTGTCAGCACTAGGGGTTCAAGATGTAAGTGTGTGGCAAAGCAGAGGGCATGGAGGCATAGGAGACGACCAAAGAGGGATTGGAAAGATCCTGGATGCCCTCCCCATAGGCTTAAGGCATGATCTGCCCACAAACCATGCCTGGTGGCCCTGAGGAAAGGATTGTCAACATGCAGGCACTGGGTGCCCAACAAGCTGCCTGGGTCAGGCACCCAGAAGACTTCAGAACCAGTGCCAGGAACCCAAGAATTCTCATGGTCCAGCCTGCAGTCCTGAAAGTCCCCACAGAGCACACTATGTGTTGGAACACCTGACAATAGCCATGAGTGCTACTTGCACCTTCACATGATGCCCTTGCCTTCTGTACTCCCTGTTCACCACATGCATCCTAGCAAAGTCACAAGGGCCAGTTGTACACTGTGTCCTTGGTCTCCAAGGAGTGGGATTAAGGAGAGCTCTCTTGATCTCTTGGTTACTTCCTCTCCTCAGATCTGACTCCACAGAACTGTTTGTTTGCGTGTGTGTGTGTGTGTGTGTGTGTGTGTGTGTGTGTGTGTGTGTGTGTGTGTTACTGGGGATTGAACTCAGGGGCATTCTACCTCCGAGCTATGCCCCCAGCCCTACTTTTTATTCTTTATTTTGAAACCAGGTCTCACTAAGTTGCAGAGTGCCTCACTAGGTAGCTGAGGCTGGCCCCGAATCGATCCTCCAGTCTCAGCCTCCCAAATGCTGGGATTACAAGCATGAGCCACCACACCCAGGCTGCTGGACACCTAATCCTGTCTGTCCCTATATCTCCCCCTACGCCAAGTCATGATATAGGAGTCATATTCAAGATCCTACTTCTTTTTTGCTCTCAGCCCTCTTTCTCCCTGTAGGTCCAGACGCAATTTGGGATTTCCAATAAATGAAGGCCGTACTCATTTAGTAACACCCGAAATATCTGTCATTTCTCACCTCTTCACACCTATCCTCAAACCTCCCCCCTTCAAGTCAGCCCCCTAGGTAATGAGTCACCAATCCCCATGTATATTGATCCTCCTTCCCCTATTTCTGACCTCACTCCTCCTCTAGTCCCTTCTATCCCTTCGACCAGAAATCCTGCTAACCTCCACCTACCTATGCCTTCCTCCACAGTCTCATCTATCTGAAAACTGCCATGGTAACCATTCCCCCTTCTCATGCTGCTGTTTTTAGCTCTCCCCCAGGGTCCAGTGTGAGCTCCTGCCCATTTCCCCATGCCCATGGCAGCATGCAGCACACACACCTGGCAACTGGACCAGTCTCCATCATCCCACCTGCACTTAGAGATTCCCACCCCACCCCAAGTTCTAACCATACCCACATCTTGGAAACAACCCCTAGATTCACAACTAGAACCTCTGAGATGCAACAGCAGAGAGTCTCCAGAGTCTCACTTTTTAAAATCCTTCCAGTTGTGCATCACACACTTAATTCCATTACTACCAGCCAGTACTTCTATGTACCATCCTGTAAGCCCACCATTGACCCTGAAGCTATGAACACCACTCCTCCTTCCATGGCTATAACCTTCAAGTCTTTTCCTGTGTGCAAAGACAGCTACAGCCCAGATCATAGGGGGTTTACTGGTTCTGGAAACCTACAAGCCAGTGGCATGTATAGTTAGTATAGAGACCAATCACACCTCTCTTCTTTCCAGTCAATACAGGAACCACACATAAGCCCATCTTGTATGCTTCTAGTCAGTACAAGAAGGACAACTCTGTCTCTTTGCTGTCCTTGGGAACCTCAGCACCAGTTATTGACCTAAAGTCTCCTACCACCCAGAATCAGAGCATCTCTTTTCTCTCTCTCTCTCTCTCTCTCTCTCTCTCTCTCTCTCTCTCTCTCTCTCTCTCTCTCCTTCTATCTCTCCCTCCCTCTATCTCTTCATGGTACCTGGGAACCCCAGCACCAATTATTTAAATAATATCCTGGGACCTACTTCCATGTGGCAGCAAAGCTCGGGCAAAACCTAGGGGTGTGACATCACCATGGTTCACATGTGGCACAACAAATGACCAAAACTCTCCTACTGCCCAACATTAGGGAAACTCTCTTTGTGGCACCAGTTTATTGACCTAAACTATCCTAGCCTCCCACCCCCACATGGCAGTACTTGTGTGTGTGATGTCACCATGTCACCACAGTCCACATGCGGCACACCACTGTGACATCCAGGCAGCCTGTGCTAAGAAATCACTCACACTCTGCCACAGCCTCAATCTCTGGGACTTGGACTTGTCCCCAGGATGACTGGTTCTGGGGACAGTACCTAAATTTATGCCAGTATCACACTGAGCCCTCTGGTGTTCTTGGGACCTGCAGGTCGCATGAGCATAGAAAATGTTGGGTTTGGCATGCCCTCATCTGGAGCCAGCCTCAAGTACAGAGTCCCACTAAAATCATGCCTCATTTGAGATTTCTCCAGTGTGGACAATAGATGCAATCTGCATGAAACCTCAACCACCCACTCTGGCTTGATTGCTAGCTAGCTGGTCATGCCATGGTCCATGTTTTCTAGCCTCTGTCCTGGCAGAATGCCCACTGCAATTTGAAGGTACAAATTCTCCTTACTTGTTTGACTCAATGATCTTTATCTTTCTCTCATGATATACATAAAATCCTAGTTCTAATTAAAATATATAAAGAAAAAAGTCAGATTCATAACACAAAAGTTATGGCTGGCTTGGAAGTATAATTAAGCAGCTTTTGTACCAGAAGTATTGGGTAAAGTAGAGCAAAGCATGAGAAAAAAATGCTAATACTTAAATATAGAAAAACAGAATATTTGCTACAAGGAACTACCAATTATATCTTTTGTCACTTTTCTCTGATAGGTTATATTTCCCCAAATACAATCTTCTAATGTCTTGCCTAATAGTATCACTTGGGTACTAGAGATCAAGGTGACACTGTGGTAAAAGCGGATAGACATCATGGCTATGTTTATAGGTTACTATGGTGGTCAGATGATGGGTGTTCCAACAATCCTGAATATTTTTATTCCTCAATCTTTCAAGAGGCTAAGCATACAATTTTATACCCTCTCTTTATACGATAGTATAAATCCAACATTCCTACACAAGAAAAAATAGTAAGAAAATAACATTGAAATACTAGATTCAGTAAGAAAAATGGGTTTTCTACACAACTGTTTTCAAATAATCTAATTTTAACAATAACACAATAACAAGAAGCAAGATTGAGTATTAGAAAGTATCACTGTAATTTAGTTTTGGCAAAGAACAAATCAATTCTGTGGAATGGGCTTACTAGGGCAGAAAAATACTGTTACTTTTTTTTTTTTTTTTTTCAGTACTGGGGATTGAACTCAGGGGCATTGTACCACCAAGCTATGCCCGCAGCCCTATTCTTTATTCTTTATTTTTGAAACAGGGTCTCACTAAGTTTTGGAGTGCCTTACTAGGTAGCTGAGGTTGGCCATGAACCTGGATCCTTGTCTCAGCCTACCAAACGCTGGGATTACAATCATGCACCACAATGCCCGGTTGTTACATATTTTTTACAACACATTGTAGATAAAAAGTGAATAATTCAGTGCTAACACTTACAATCTTCTTTCTATTGTTCTTCATTATTGACATGTAATATTTATTAATTTTAACTAATTATCTCATTGTGAATAGAGTATAGCTTATAATGTATAAATGAATGGTTTTGTGGCATTATTCAACACAATATCTAAACTACTACAAATCCTACTCTATTTCTAGGTATAGAATCAGACTAATAGTTCTTTGATTCACATATTTGTAGAGTAGAAAAAAATTATCTCATTGAAAATTATATATCTCCCAGGATATCCTGACTTTTAAAAATGAGATTTAACATTTGAAAATAAAAATACCACCCTGTTTTGTTAACAATTATTCAATAAGTCAAAAATTTTGCAAAGATTATACTGATAATTTTCTAAATCAATAATGTATATGTAGGGATTATATGAACTATGTTAAATTGTCTTCAATTCACAAAATATGTTTCACATTTTTATCAAAATTATAACTATTAAATATGAAACACTTCTTCAGGAATTAAATTAATTTAAAAGTCGTTTCCTTTAATTTCAAAATGCCAGTCACATGCATTGAATAAAATATATTTAATTTAAAAACACCATTGATGAACTTATTTTAGTCATGGAAGTCGTTATTTGATTCCACATTGACAAGACAGTTATACTTTACAGTAAATACAATAATGATAATAAGAACAATATTATTATAAAAATTACATTAACATTTTAGAAAACATTATCAAAGAACAATATTATTATAAAAATTACATTAACATTTTAGAAAACATTATCATGTAGCATTAGTTTTGACTAATATTTATCTGATTTATTAGTTCATCCAAATTTTAAATCCATTCTCAAAACTTCCTTGTGAATGAATGTAGTTTGATGATAAGTCAAAATTTTTACATTTCCTTAAAGACCAAGAGATTTTTTCAAAACTAAAAATGTAAAATGATTCTGATGAAGCCATGCAGTGTCTTTATTAAATTAAAAAATTAATTAGCTGCGCATAGAAGCTCACGTTTGTAATCCTAGTATGTAATCCCAGTATTTGGGGGGCTGAGACAGGAGGATAGCCATCCTCAGCAATTTAGTGAGAATGCCCCTGGTTCCATCCCCAGTAACACACACACACACACACACACACACACACACACACACACACACTAACGTTAATTTAATTTAATAATAAACATTAAATATAAAACTTTTGTCATTCATATATTCCACTAAAAAATCTATAACAGTATAATGGAAAATAGTTTGCATAGTAAAATGTGAAAGCATAAACAACAGTATTTTTTTTTGCAGAAGTAAGGTAAAAGAAAAAAATCTTTAATCATTTTAAATAACTTTGATTGTTGGTGTTATTGCTGCTTCCACTATTGTCACCATTATTATCTTAAAATCCTTACCTCAGGAGAAATAATATCAACCAGGAAACTAAGAGCTATCAAGTGTTCTGTGATGAAACAAGACCATTTGCTTAATTTGGTTTTCTTAATTTGGTTTCATAAATATTTTACTACTTGGCTTTCCAAGTTTGCTAGGAGGTAAAGAAAATGGTGAAATTTCAAATTAATTATTATTTAATAAGAATATATTGTACTCTATTACTTATTCAATGGCTTCACTCATGAAACTTATTATGCATCGCAAATATTGCCTCATCAATCACCACTGAATGAGGGGAGAAAACCTGACAAGTTTTAAATAATTTCCAAGAGCTTCTAGTATTAATATCATATGCTATTTACAGAAAATAAGGTATAATCCTCACTGAGTGATCATGCTACCTTTCATACAGGATAAAAACATCAATCCATGTCCTGAAGGAAAACTGACAAAATAGTACTTTCGTGGGTGAATATAATTAGAGCAATGGATTCTTAATAAGATGCTCTTGGCTCACAGATGAAATGCAATGAAACAGGAACATTTCTTATAGCTCAGCATTTAAAAAAATATAAAACCAAATGAACTTCTATTTTTAGCCACATTTTCAATAAAAACTATAGGTTCAATCCTGAATTAAAGTATTTTAAATTACATTATTTCAGACTTATTATGCTTGAAAATTCCATGCTGTTTTTCAACTTCAGTTTTATTTCTATAATCATCATCTTTAGAAATTATTATATATTTCACTCAATGAGTCAATCAATAATGACTTGTGAAGTTACTGATGGTCTAATAGAGTCACTCAAATATGTTTGACAGTTTTTTCATAGAAATTAATTTGGATGCTGTTTTATGGTAACATTTTAAAAATTAAATTCATACAAAATTATTCTGTGGATTACCTGAAATAACTTACATATCAAATGAGATTCCCTAAAATATGTGTTGAGAATTTGTTTTCTTAAAATATCATGACCATTAGAAATATTATGTTTGGATTATGCCACGAACCCTCTATTTAGTTAGACTTCCTTAATAACTAGCCAGTAAGTGGGAAAACATCACATGCTAAGTATATTCATTTTTGTATCCTATTTTATTTTTAATGCTTTGTGGGACTAGCATGTGTTACACCCGTTGCCCTGTCATTTTTATCTAAAGAATTTCTAAGTAAAATTCTGAATGACAAAATATTATTAGATGCTCATCTAATGTTTTCCAGTTCCATCCATTTCCCTGCATATGACATAATTTTGTTCTTCTTTTTGGCTGAGTAAAATTCCATTGTGTACAAATCCCATAGTTTTGTAATCCATTCATCTGTTGAACATCTTGGCTGGTTTCCATGGTTTGGCAATTGTGAACCAGGGGGCTATAAACATAGATACGCATGTATTCGTCTGGTAGTTTGGTTTCCATTCTTTTGAGTAGATACTCAGAAATGGTATTGTTGAATCATATGGTAGATTCATTCCCATTCATCTGAAGATCTTCTATTCTGCTCTCTAAAGTGACTGCACTAATCAGCAATCCCATCAACAATGAATTAGGGTTCTCACTTTTCCACATGCTCTCCAGCATTTATTGATGCCTAGCAGATGCCTTCTGGATATTACCTGAGAGTGGGCCTGGTTGAGCACAATCAATTGCACATTGCCTTCTCCCTAAATCCACACAATCTGTGAGAGAGAAGCTCTCAAAAGAAGGGATTCCTTTGTGTGTAACAATTTGGAGTTGCTTTTCTTGTGTGTGTGTGTGTGTGTGTGTGTGTGTGTGTGTGTGTGTGTGTGTGCCTGTTTATGTGTTGTGGTACTGGGAATTGAACCCAGAGGCATTCTACTTCTGAGCTATACCTCTAGCCTTATTTTATTTATTTTTATTTTGTAACACGGTCTTAATAAATTGTGGAGAACCTCACAAGTTTGCTGAGGCTGGCAGGGAACCTACAATCCTCCTGTCTCAGCCTCCCAAGTACTGAAATTAGAGGTGTGTACCACTGTACTCATCTCTGGAGTGGCTTTCTGAGAACTTTTTGTCTTTCTTTGAGTCTCCCTCTCTCAATTTGGTGTGCCAGCAACATCCTGAGTTTATTTCCTGGGGCTTAGTGTTCACTTATCACCAGGAATAACTGGGGTCTTGTAAACATCTGTTTCTCAAGAAGTTTAATCTTATTAGCTCTCAGGAAGTTTAATCTTGCTAGCATTCAAGAGGTTTGGTCTTGTTGACACTCAAGGAATTGTGTCATGTTGACTCTCAGGAAATTTGTTCTGTTGCCTTTCAGGACATTTAGTCTTGTTGACTCAGAAAATTTGTTTTTTCTACTATGGCTTGCTAACATTATCTTGCCTATTATCTTTCTACAGCCTTCTTTTTTTTTTTTTTTTTTTCGGTGCTGGGGATTGAACTCGGGGGCATTCTACCTCCGAGCTACACTCCCAGACCTATTTTTTTTTCACTTTATTTTGAAACCGGGTCTCACTAAGTTGCGGAGTGCCTCGCTAGATAGCTGAGGCTGGCTGCGAACCCGGATCCTCCGGTCTCAGCCTCCTGAATGCTGGGATTACAAGCGTGCGCCACCACGCCCGGCTTCTACCACCTTATTATTGTACATTTTTTCAGCTCTGAAAATGGATGCCTGTATAATTTTTTTGTCATGAAATCAATATATATATTTCCCCAATTTTGTGATTATATATGTACACACACACACACACACATATATATATAATATGAATTTAATATTTTAATATTTAATATATATATATTCCCAATTTTGTGATTATATATGTACACACACACACACACACACACACATATATATATATATATATATATATATATATAATATGAATTTGCAATAAGGCCATGTAATACCAAGAGAAACATTTTCTGTCTTTCAGGTCACCATTTAGGATAATGAAGCATAAAGAAATGGAAAGATCTCAAAGATCAATATTGATAGTTCATTTGTTTGTGTTGTCTTTATATTTGTACTACATAATAATGGACTTTTGGGAAATTTTGGTGTTTTGATTAGCACAAATGAATTGAATTGCAAAAATAATGTCAGGCAATTTCTCTATTTTACTTCCATGTTCAGCTCCTGTTTACACTGCTGGGTGGAGCTCTCTAAATCTATTCTGTGTACTGCCTGATTCATACATCATTCTTTGCTCAAATAAATGCTGTTAAATGTAACTTGTCTAAAGTTTATATTTTAACATAAATCAGAGAAATCTGGAAGAATTCAGAACCTCATAGTTCTTAACGTAGGAAGTAGCATATAATTTTTAAATAGGTAAACCTCATAACAATGGTATATATTAGATAGCTGCACTCATTTTGAACTTAGAATCAGTTTGAAAATGAAGTCTGTGTATATATTCATAACAACCTATGAGATCTTCATTTCATTAAACATCACCTTACGTAATTATTTTAGAGTTCTATAAAATCTGTATGGGCAAATATATTTTTGTATAAATGAATAAAAATTTCATCCTAAAATGTCCATGTGCTCCATTTTCTTGGCTCTACATTATATTTTTTTAGTAAATATTAGTAGGTTTGAATTTAAATGTATTTAAGAAACAAGGTAGAATAAGAATTTCATTGCTAGGAGATATTCAATCAATAGTCATTTAATTTTACCCTTTTTCTGAACTGAGTTAGAAAAAGTTTAAATAAATAGCATTGCTGTGAGTACTTTCAACATAGTTATGGATTTTATGTTTTTAAATCAAATTATGAGCTAATTTTAAATATATACTGTGGTTCACATATATTACAAAGAGTACACATGAAAAATATAAGTATGCCATTAAAATGTCTTTCTTCTTTGATATTTTCTGCAACAGTATTGTCTTATAGAACTTTTAGTTAATAGAAATATTCTATGTTTTTACTGTATAATATGGTAATCAGTAATAACTAGGGTTGCTACTACTGGCAATGATATCAGACAGTGCAACATTAATTTCACTTGTATAACATGTGTATAATGTGTATAACAATGTGTATAAATAATTTACCTATTTCAGTTATATAGCATGTGAGGTAAATTTTAAAGAAATTATAAGCTTTATGATGATGCCCACAATTTTTACATATTAAATATGATGTATTTTATAACACATTAGTCTATCACACTTTAATTTTTGAAATAGTAAATAAATAACTATATGATCCTCTATTTTTTCACAATTATAGGAATGTATATTGTTTTCTCCATCCTTCTTAGAACTATATTTAGATATGATTCGTGTTCAGTAATTAAAATAATTGGAGATTTAAATATGATTTTAAAATAAATCATTAAAAGGCAAAAATTATGACTATTAAAACATATTTTGGATGTTAAACTTTGTGAAATACAAAATTAACAAATTGGCTTTGCATTGATAAAATGAAAATACATTTATTATTGTCAAATTATGCTATCCCATATTTCATGGTTTTATAAAAAGCATACAATTCTCATTTTATTTTATGCCTGCAAAAGCCTGATATAAATGTTAATGTTAGAGAAATAGACTTAACTATATCTGATCTGTTGTTAGTAAGCATTCATGTAGAAAGTGAAGGCATTTTTTCCACTGAGTCTTTGTTACAAAATATATTTTCTGATGAAATATTTTGGAGAGGAGTTAGAGCCCACATTCATAAGTTAGTAACTTACATGTGCTGCCTACTTCCTATCATAAACATTTATTCTGAGCAGAGTGAATTACTGAAACCAGCTGCTTAGAGTGATCAATTTCACTCATCTTTCAACTTATCTTTGCTTGTATTGGCACAACTTTAAAATTTCATAATTTCCTTTTCACAGTAAAATAACAACATTGCTCTTTCTCTTAATGCCTTTCTGTGGAAGACAGATACATATTAGATAACACTGAAATTGGCTCATCTGTTCTTATCTCTTTTATATCCATTGCCTGCTCACCCTTGATAACATAAATATAATTATCATACACCTTAGTCAGTAATAGAAACAGATTAGCTTTTTATACCAACAATCTTTTCAGCTTTACAATGGCTTTTGTAAAGCCATAATTGACTATCTCTTTTTATGACCATACTTAATGTGTTTTGGTTCAAGTTTCCCATATTATCTTTCTCATAACTCTGCTGGATGATGCAAGTCTGAACTAGAATCATACCGAATTTTCAAAATATACGACCACAATCCAGAACTTCTACACTCTAGGACTGCATCACGAAGGCTCACTTCAATTGAGGCAACAGCAGAAATAAACACATGTAAATGGAAGGCAGTATTATATTGGAGATACTGCTTTAAAAGTGGGATTTAGTTAGGTTATGATAAATCAAGGAACTATATATTGTTTTCTTATTCTGTCAATCTTAAAGGCTTAGACTCCAGATGTGGGGTTTATTTAGGTTATGATAATTCAAAGAACTATACAGTCTTTTGTGTGTGAATGTGGAAGGGCTGGGGATCCTGGAGATTGAATCCAGGGGCATTCTACCTTAAAGCTATATCCCAGCTACTTTTAAATTTTATTTGGAAATAAGCTCTCACTAAGTTACTGAGAACCTTGCTAAATTGATGAATTTGGCTCGAAATCCATGACTCTCCTGTCTTAGCATCTTGAGTTACTGGGATTACAGGTGTGTGCCACCATACCAAGCCTATATATTGTTTCTTACTCAGCCATTTACATAAGCTTGACTCCAAGTTCAAAAAATCTGTTAATTTATAGAAGGTTGTAAAGTCACTTTTGTAATATTCAGAATTATCTTCAATTTGAAATGCTAAAACTAGCCAAAATATTTTTTGTATGAAGAACTAATATTGTATTCAAGCTAAACTGTTTAATTAATTATCAGTACTTTTACATATATAATCAAGATATATAAATGTTTATTTAATATAACAAGTAATTTGGAAAAGAATAACAAGTATCAGAATTAAAATATCTTAGGAAAAAAGACAAAACTAATAAGGTAAAAATAAAATAAAAATTACTGAAGCTAAATCAATAGATATAATATTTGCTCATTTTATCATTTGTCCAAATGTAATAAAATAAGAAAAGATATTTTGTAGAGAAAAGATATCTTGAGCCTTCTTATAATGCATCACTATAATCCTTTCCCAAGACAATGACTCGTTTTTCTTTTATAGTAGCTTCCAAGCTGTTTTGGACAATATTCTACTTAATCTCTAATTTTCATTACATACCAGAGTAAAACTGAGTGTTTAAAATAAAAATATATGCATATATGTTTTTAAAAATCCAATAAATTCTCATTTTACTATCCATTCATCTGTTGATGGACATCCTGGCTGGTTCCATAGTTGGGCAATTGTGAATTGTGCAGCTATAAACATAGATACACATGCGTTGGTCTGGTAGTTTGGTTTCCATTTTTTTGGGTAGATACCCAGAAGTGGTATTGCTGGATCATATGGTAGCTTCATTTCCATTTGTTGGAGGATCCTCCATACTGTTTCGAAAGTGGTTGCACTAACCTGCAATCCCACTAATAATGTGTTAGAGTTCCTACTTCTCTACATCTTCACCAGCATTTGTTGTTGTTTGTGTTTTTGATTACTGCCATTCTGGCTGGGGTTAGGTGAAATCTCAAGGTAGTTTTGATTTGTATCTCTCTGATTGCTAGTGATGTTGATAATTTCCATAGCTCTTTCTAATGATTTACATATTTCTAAATAATCTTACTTTGCCTAATGTTGTAGTGTTATCTGCTATTGTTCTGTTTTTTATTCACTCTGCAAAAGTCCATATACTTCTATAACGAGTTTTCTGTAGGCATTCATAGTAGTCTCATTTGTATGGCTTATTTCTTCATTGAGGGCTGTCCTGTAACATTTTCTGATTAAAAAGACTTTCTGGATAATCTTATACATATTTTTGCAGGACTCAGTTATTTTATTCTGCTTTGTACTTTATTATGTTTAATAGTACTTTTCACGATCTTCCATATGTGCTAATTGTTTTTCTTGTAAGACTATTACTTCATAAATTTGGTGCTCATATTTGAATTTTTTCTCTACTTTTTACCCAGAGCCTATAAAATAGATGAAACATATATACTATGTGTTGAATAACCAACATGAAGAATAGACTCTATTTATAAAATATATTTATAGCAGCACAAATGTGAATATAGAAAATATGTGGGACTATTGGATTGTAATGCCAGGACATGAAAGAATAAGTATAAAAGTTTAATGCAGTCTGACCTACATGTCTAACAGAAAATGTCACATTACTTCTCTGAATTTTCTTTTTACATCAAGGACATGCATCTCCAAATGCATAGAAAAACTATGAGAGTTATAAGGTCCATGTTTATTCTGAACACTGTAGAAAGACACTGGAGAGATTTATACAAGAGCTCAGATCAAATAGTTTCACTCTTTGGAAAGACAACCTGGACCTCAACCTGGAGAACACATTTGACAAGAGTAAATTTGGATGCCGGTGGCTAATTAGATTCTATGACAGTAGCTCAGACAACAGACATAATGAGAACAGACTAAGGTTGGCAGATGGAGAAGTTCCAAGGTCAGGGATTTGTATCAGTTTAAATGGACATGACTTGCTGGTGAAGGAGACAAGAGAAGGTATGGTGGCAATATCCAGAGAGTATGCCATCAAACAGTGAAAGCCTAAAGAAGGAAACCCAGAAAATCGCATCATGTACGCTAAGGAACAAAGTTTTGCAAAAGGGCAGAGTATTTAATAATGACAAAGTCTACTGAGAGGTCAAATAGTTTGGGAACAAATGATCTATAAAATTTCTGACATGAAGATAAACCTAGGGAATATTTAGAATAGTGATATAGGATTTAGAAGGTAATGAGGAAATAAAATAGAAGTTAAAATATGTTAATGAAAGTGAATCTTAAGACCAGAAAGACTATATCTGATGAGTTTCATATACTTTGAATTGATACGTTAAAACTAACTTGGAAGATGCAGTTGTTATACAGAGAATGGATGTACTTAAGATGCAAGGAAATTGCATCAATTAGCAAGGACTACATTTCTACTTAAGAAGATAGTCAAGATGTAATTTTCTATATTTTTTTCAGTGACAAAATGACATGACAATAGGTCATATACATACATGTCTGTATTTGTGTCCCTTTATATAGAATTTTTGAATCTCTAGCCCTGTGATAAGTAAAAACAATCACTACTTTTAATGGCTTCAGAGGAATATGGTCATATTTATTTACTTATAATATATATTATTTTGAGAGATTGGAATAAGGCCATACTTATTTGTAATATATATCATTCAGATAGATTGAGGTTAAGGATTCTTTTTTTTAAATTTATTTATTTATTTTGGTACTGAAGATTGAATCCAGAGGCATTCTACCTCTGAGCTACATCCACGACCCTTTTAGTTGTTGAAATAGGGTGTCACTAATTTGCGAAGTGTCTCACTAAATTTCTAAGGCTGGCCTCAAGCATGAAATCCTACTGTCTCAGCCTCCCAAGTACTGGGATTACAGGTTTGCAATACCATGCCTGGCCAGAATTTAATTGGATATGAATAGAAATTTTCAAAGTCATGGTAAATTGGGAAGTTGAAGGATAAAAACACCAAGGAAAAAAGAAAGAATTACAGAAAATTTGAAGGCTCACGGTACTGTAGAATGTTGACTTAAACTTTAGAATATAAATGCATTGTATTTAAATTCTCAAGTATCATTTTAAGCTGAACAGATTCCAGTTTTAGTTTACTGTTTGATTGTATTGGGAAATGACTGACCCAAAGATTTTGATTCCATACAAAATTCCAAAGCAAAAACTGACATTATGAAAATAATGTTTTCACAAAAAAAATTCACAGAATAAATGAATAATGAAAATTATCATTCATAGTTGGTGAAAAAGAAAGTAAGTGAAGTTAATGATTTCTAGACATAGAGCTCAATATCTCAACTAATACCTAATTGCTTTGTAATGGTCCTGGACCGTTAATTTTCTATGTTAAAATCAGCCCTGGTAAGACCTTCATCTATTCATAAAAGAATAAATGGGCACAATGGTACATTCTTATAATTCAAGCTGTTTCAGGATCTGAAACAGGAATATTGCAAATTTAAAGCCAGCCTCTACAACTCAGAAATACTGTCCAAAATAAGTAAATCAATAAATCTGGAGATTTGGCTCAGTGATAGAGCAACCTTGGGTTCCATTCCAACCAAGCACCCTAAAAAAAAAAAAAACTTGGAAAACAAACAAACAAACAGTAGAACACTCATCAAAATTCTGTTAAAATTGAGGATATTGGCAAGAAATTAATATTTCACTGGAGAAGAACATTTCCAAACATGATGTATTACGAAGTTCATGAGATATTTTTAGAAGATAACAGCTGTGTAGATCCCAAAATAGAGAAAACAACAGTCTGTGGAATAATATGAAGGATAAGATAGAAAGTCAACAGTAAGAAAAATGTACTGAGATAGAGAAGAATGTGGAAAAAACTTGAAATGAAAATTACACTCCAGCATTTGCAATGTTAGTTAAGCTCATTTTGATCCCAGTAGAGAAGTCTATTCTCTGTCATATAAATGTATCCCATTATACCAAAAATATGGATAGTTTTCAAAAAAATTAATAAATTTGATTAGTAATAATATATGCATATATTAACAATTCAATATCTTATTTATGATATTATTATATATGTAATAAATCATGTATTGTCATTATTCCATCATTTTTTCCTTGGGCTAATGAAGATTGAACATAGGGTGCTCTCTCTGATCTGTATCTACAATTCTTCTTATTTAATCACTTTTAATTTTGGAATAGGTTCTCACTAAGTTACCTATGCTTGCCTAGAACCTGCGATCCTACTGTCTCAGCCTTTCAAGTACTGGGATTATAGGCGTACACCACCACATCTGGAAGAATTACATTTTTAAAAAGTTAAAATCTTAACTAATCCATGAAATTACAGGGAGGCTGATATATAATTATTATATGAATAGCAAAATAAAACCAACCAAATATTAGAATGGATGTGTTCACTAAATGGGAAATAGAACTAAGAAATAATTAAAGTGTTCAAAAAAGAAAAAATAGGATTTTTTTTTCAGAAAGTGCCGATGGCAATTAATTCATATCTATAGAGGGACAGTGCACATCACATGACACACTAATATAATTAGGAATAAAAATTCAATCTAGATGTATGTGTGTTTCTGTTTGTACATGTGTATATGTGTGTGTGTGCATGTGTGTGTGCACCATGTGTTTTGGCATGTTTTTTTTTTATATAGCTCACTTGTGATGAATTTACTGTTGATGAAAATTCTTGTTACCTTTTGATAACGGTTGCATGTGTCTGTCAAATGTGCACCAAAATACCCTATTGGACTTACCAATTCTCTATCAAAAAAGGAAATAAAACAAAAATATATATTTATTTATTCCCAAAAATGTTCTGGAGATTCTAAAGAGCTATCAAAGATTGGTGATATCCTCTCCATCTTTGTCTAAATAAATTGTAAGGAAACAAAGTAACCTTGGAGAAAAGTGATGGGAGAGCAGGATCTAAAGTTGAAACCAACTTTAGCAGCTGTCCCAAATGCAGTATATTACTGAAACACACAAACTCTGTGACCAATTGGGTAGCAATAGATCTGGCAAATATTTTAATATTCAGAAGCAGCTCACTGCTACCTGACAGAGCACGAGATAGCTTCACTTTTGTATCTCAGATCTATGTCAATTCTGCAATCTTCCATAGTCTAGTCTGATAAAACCTTAATCTTCCTATCCTCCAGAAGAATACAACATTGTCACACGACCTCATTGATTCTGTACAAAATAAGTGAGGAAAATGAATGGCTATGTTATTGGTAACATATAAGTATGCTAGAGGTTGAGAGAGAAGCAAGAAAGAACTGGTGAGACCAATGCCCTTGGAAGTATCCCTGATGTTTTGTGGTCAAAATCATGTCAGTGTATCCCCTACAAAGTGAAGGGAAATATGTTGTATTTTTAATTTCATATCATCAATATAGAAGCACCACAGTCAATGGACCTCTTGATTTTGGAGGCACAATCTAAATTTGATCAAGCTACTTTAGTATGTGTACTGGGTAACTAAGAAGGCTGCCAGATTAAAGCAGAACCTAGAAGAAAGAGAGTTCTTCTAAGTCTTGAAGCTACAGACAGCTGCTCTGTTCTCATATTGTATAATACAGATGAAAAACAACATTAAAACACTTGTGCTAATGATCTCTACAAAGTACCATCAGTAAATCACTGTAAAAAGCCCTATGGTTTAGTCATAAACTGATGTCCTATTTTATAGATAAATATTATTATTTTGAGAAATAGCACTTAGAATGATACTGGGATTTGGCAAAAAATGAAAATCTGATTACAGATAGTAAGTAAATGTGTAATCTAAGTTATTTTTTATGGACTGCGTATCATCTTAAATGCAAGCTTGTTGATGGACTAATATGCACAAGAATAGCTAAGGTCACAAAAAGCATTGTTTGGATATTAGAAGAAAAGAATGCAGCAAGTTTATTTGTGGTGCTGTAGTATGCTAATTAACAGTTTGGTTAAAAAAGCAACATGGGTCAAAAAGTATATTGTGTTTATTCTGTGGCATTGCTATAGTAAAATTCTTATCAAATAGTCTTTGTTTTTGTGCAATTATAACCTATAAATTTTTCCTAACCCACGTATATATATTAAATGTACACAGACTATGCCTCATCACTGGATATTTCACTACATGCTTAGGTTGAGCTTCTCTTAATGTCATAACATAAAAGAGAATAAAATTAAGATATGAATTCATAATAAAACACTAATAATTATTTGACATATTGTTTCATATTTCACATTCAGTTTTTATTAGTCAAATCAATTATATCAGTATTGCTTGAATAGTAATAGTAAACTACGTCTTAATATTTTTACTTTGCACTTTTAAAATACAGAAAAAATAGTCCATTTCTACCTGGTTTAGAAGTGTGTGCTTATATACTAGTAAAAGTTTATCTTTTGTCCCTAAAAATAAGATTACACTCATCTGAATGGCATAGATTGTACATTATTCAGAAAGTTATCATAGAAGGATTATTTATGTCCATCATGTTGAAAATGGGGTTCCAAGAGCCAGTGTGTGATTCTCCATGTCTTCTTTCCCTTTTTAAGATGTTCAGGGAGAGATTTTGTGGTCATTCTGAGTCCAGGAGTGCAGGTGACATAGAATAAATTTTACAGCTTGTCTATAGCTGAAATGAAAATGAGTAAAAAGTAAACCTTTATGCCTATGACCAAGTACTTTAAGAACTTTTTGTTGTAGAACAATATACCTAAACCACCACACTCACTATTGGCTAATAAGTGTATTATGATATCTATTTTTCAAATTATGCATTTTTAGATGGAAAATCTTTAGAACACACTAATTTGTTTATTTTATATTTTATTGGTACATTGTAATTATATACCTTAGCCAGGTTCAAGTCATTAAAACAAACATGCACACAGGTCTTGGTGTGTTTATCTTCAGGTTTACACTGGTATCCTCCTGAACACATATATAGCAGCATAATCGGTAGCAATGCCTCATACATGGGCACAGAATAATTTAAACTCTTTTTTCATCAGTTTTTACCTCCCCCTTCATCTCCCTCTCCCTTTCCACTTTTACCAGTGGCCCTTCTTAATTTTTCAAAGTATCTTTTATTTACTATTTTTTCTCTAGCTTCTACATATGAGGAAAAACATTTGACCCTTGACTTTTTGTGACTGACTGATCTCAGCATAATATTCTCCATTTCCATCTATTTCCCTGTAAATAACATAATTTTGTTATTCTTTGTGGCTGAAGAAAATATTATTTTGTGCATATACCACATTTTCATTATCTATTCATCTGTCGATGAACACATAGGTTTGTTCCATAATTTGGCTATTGTGAATTGTGCAACTTAAACATTGATATTTATGTATACCTATAGAATTATGACTTAATTCTTTTGGAAAGATAATGAGGGGTGGGATAGCTGGTCACATAGTGATTCCATTCATCTTCTTTTGAAGAATTTTCATACTGATCTCTATGAAATTGTACTAACTCCTAGACTGAATTTTCTCTTTTCAGACAATTGATGGTTTTCTTTGCAGCATAGAATCTTTTTAATTTGATGTCATACCATATATTAATTCTCAATTTTATTTTCTGAGCTTTGATGGTTCTATTTAGGAAGTCTCTATTAGTGCCAATATGTTGGAGAATTGGTCCTATGCTGTCTTCTAGTAATTGCAAAGTTTATAGTTTTACTTTAAGTCTTTGATCAATATTGAGCTGACTCTGGTATCAGATATGATGCGGAGGTCTCATTTTAGCTTTCTCCATATGGATATCCAGTTTTCCCAGCACCACTTTTTAAAAATGCTGTCTTTTCTCCAGCAAAAGTTTTTGGCTCTTTTGTTAAGAGAAAAATCAACTATCTATAAACGTGAATATTTTTTTCGTATTTTCTACTCTCTTGCATTGGTCTGTGTATCTGTTTTTGTGCTGTGTCATGCTGTTTGTATATTATAGCTCTATTGTATAATTTATAATTCAGTATTTGATACCAGTAGCATGCATCTTATTGTTCAGATTGCTTTGACTAATGCAGGTCTTTTGTTTTTTCCATACAAATTTTAGGACTACCTCCTTAAGAGATGTGAGAAACATTGAAAAGATTGGAAATTTGACAAGGGTGAAATAAAATATGGGTCTTGGCAGCTTTCCGTTATTACGAAATTGACTTCAAGAAGATTGATGTTTTTAGGTGTTATTTTAAGTTAAGTCAATTATATTTGTTATTATGGTTTTATGCAAATATATTTATTTTGTTCAGTTTTAAATGCAAATTTGTTCAACTTCTCAGAATATATTAATTTTAACTAATAATTATTCAGACATTTAAAATAATAACAGTGTTCAACCAAATGCAATGGTCTTACCTTAACTCTGAAGGCAAAAATCAGCAACTAGACTTCATTACACCCTTTCCATGTCAGACACTGATAAATGTTCTTCTCCCTCTTTTTAATAACAACTCCATGCGGTAGGGGGTTTCATTATTATCACCTTATAATGCTCAGAAATATCAGTTATTTGTATAAGCCATAACTCAGAAACATCTTGAAGCACAGGAGTACATAGCAGAAGTAGATCTCAGACATTGGTCTGACAAAAATATCTGTGCAATTGAAGGTTATATCCATTCTACCTCTGACTACTGATGAAAAAAAATTTGCAAAGACAATTAGATTGTGCCTTTTGGTATTAAGTTTTTGCCTATATGCTATTAATTTTAAAAGAGTTATGCTGGATTTGGTGGCACATGCTTGCAATCCCCATATTTGGGAGGCTGAGTCAGAAGGATTACACGTTAAACACCAGCCTAGGAAACTTAGATATACACTGTTTCAAAATGAAAAATAAAAAATTGCTGAGGGCAGCCATTTTGGGGCTGTAGTTCACTGGTATAATACCCCTGGGTTCAATTACAAATATTTTACACACAAATAAAAAGTTATAAAAATAAAGTGTGCACATTTTATGTACAACTTGAAAATGTTAGAAATTTATTTTGTTATGTAACTGACACTGTAATTAAAATAAAGACCTAGAGCATTGTCTACGTGACCTCTCATAATATTGGTGCCATATTGGACACCTTTCCACATAAGTACATTTCTACCTCAAATAGTTTTTTGTTTCCCTTACATAATTTCAATTTATGATCTAGTTACTTACTATAGTCAAAGAAGAAATATTTCCTATACCTAGGTTAACTTAGGATATTTGCTGCTCAACTACTCTCCATTGACTGAGTCCTTTTCATAACACTAGCAAAATATTAGAACATTGGGTAAATACTGAGTTATCATGATTTCCTTGATGGCATCACATATCATTGTCAGAATTTCTTTGTTTCTTAATTTATGTGAAAACGCTTACTGAAAGAATGGAACACATGTGCTAGTGTGTGAAAGTTAGGGTTCAAATTCAAATATGTGAAGGCTAATTCAATGGACACAAAACTTTTAATACAAATGTTATCCAAAGTGGAGATTAGCGATAATGAGTTAGGAATTCAGAGGAGGGAAAATAGCATATGTGTATTTGTATGTGGTGAGTGGTAGTATTTAAGTGCCCTTAATTCTATGCAAGGCTCCACATTTTGTAGAGTCTTAGCATCTTCTAAGATTTATATATAAAAGGAGTCAAAAGACTTATAGAAAAATAAGCCAATATTTATTATTATTATCATTATTATTATTATTATTATTATTATTATTATTATTTTGCGGTACTGGGGATTGAACTCAGGGCCATTCTACCTCTGAGCTATACCCCCAGCCTTATTTTTTTTCTTTATTTTGAAACAGGGTCTCACTAAGTTGCAGAATGCCTCACTAGGTAGCTGAGGCTGGCCACGAACCGGGATCCTCTGGTCTCAGCCTCCCAAATGCTGGGATTACAAGTGTACGCCACCACGCCTGGCTTTAGCCCATAAAATTTTGATAGAAATATTTATGGTAACTACTTTTAGGTAAAACACTATTATAAAAATATCATATAGCGATGTTTTATTAAAAAAATCCTCAAACTAAATAAATAAACCTGAGGTGGATTTTCAGTAGCATCATTTTTATTAAAAAATTCTTTTAAAATAAATAACTTGAACAGGCTAACATATTTTTGTAAGAAGTAAAAAATTAATATTTTAATATTTTTCCCAGTTTTTCAAAAAAAGTTGTAGATTTTTATTGAAAATAATTTTAAGCCTTCATTTATTTTCTTATTTATTTATTTATTTATTTTTGCTTTGTTCTTAGCTTTGCTGGGAGGTAGGATTACCTAGAAAAGAAGAGACAAATTACTTTTCATTGCAGTTAACTTAAACTTCTTATTAAAATACTGCATTAAGAATGAAATAAGAGAAAAATAATTGCCTCTAAAAATGAAAATTAGAAAATGCAGACCTGAGAACTCACTCATTTATTTTCAGCATTAATTAAAACAAGAATGAGAAAGTTGGATTTGACCAGGATGATGATACTGATGAGGAAATGAAGACAGGGATACATAAGGTATATGGAACACAGCTGGAATATGTATCTTCTGCATAGAATTTGCTGTGCCATTATTTGCTCATTGTTTCTTACACTGTCTACACTCATTTTTAGTTTTTTATCAAGTCACATAGCTGTATTTCTTATCTGTAAACCAATTACTGTAAATTATATCATCAATTCAAACCTTTCTGTCCTTCAGGAATTTGTCAATGTGTTTACTCAGCCTTTCCACTATGATATTTAATGAAATATGTAACTTATAATCGAACTGCTTTTTTTAACCTTTCCTTCTTTTTCAAGGAAACATCAACCCTTATAGAACATCCTAAACTAACTTAATGGCAGTCAAAATTATATAGAATAAAAATAATAAATAGCATCTGAATATCTCCTTTTTTTTCACTGTCATCCAATCTATTAGAAAATACTCTTGTACCTAACTCCAAAGGATATTCTTAACATCTCCAATTACATTCAGTTACTATCTGGGGAAACTAACAATTCTTCTCACCATGACTATTTGACACCCGTCTGTATCAGTTTTCTGAGTTTCTCACTGTGCTACCAAAATGTAATCTTGATACAACTTCAGAGTCATACTTTAAAGTACTTAGTAATTTTACTTTCTACTCAAAGTCTGCACAACCTCCAACCTTAGCTTCTTTAGTTCTTCTAACTTGTTCTTCTCCAGATATACTGGCTTCTACCCTTTATTAAGTTTAATGCCTATGTCTTTGGCCTCGTTGACTAATTTGAACTTCCCTATGGCATTGACACCTTTAACTACTTTATCTTGTCTAATTTCAATTTTTTTCATTGACATCTATACAAAAAAATTTCATCCTGATATTTCCATTTTGAATTAGAACCCCCATTAACTGCTCACAATCCCTCTTACCTGATTTTCATTTTCTTATCTCTCCTCCAAGTAATTTATCACTTTAAAAGATACTGTGTAATTTACTTAATAAATATGTTGCTTTACTTCTGTGTTGGCTAATTATCTAGCTTATCTTCAGAAAGAGAAAAGGATCTTAATCTAGTTTATTATTGACATAGAAAAATGTCTACCACCTGATGTATGATCAATATATATTTATAGAATAAATAATGAAATAGCTAAGGATTTTATTTAGAAACTGCATGACTCATGACTAATCAAGAGAATTTACCATAACATTGGCAGGAAGGACACTTGCTTTCTCATATTGTAACTCTAAAACATCACGCTACTCTGTCTCCTCTTTCACATCTCTGCTATTCATGTTCCAAGTAAACATTTTCTTCTGGTACATGTCTAATGGCCTTCTTTTGGTCTTTAGTCTTTCACTTTTTCAGCTAAAAGTATAGTTCAGATTATCCATTTCTTTGGCTTAACACCTTGTAGGAGCTTCCCCTTTCTATACAGAAAAAAATACCCATCTTCCTAAATCTCATGGCTGACATAATGCAGTCTCTTCCTAAGTCATCCATCCCTCTTGCATTATTCATCTTCACTTTAGATTCCAACATGATTCAAGGGTACCAACTTCTCTGCTGCCTTGTACACCAGGCACTTTTCTCTCTTAAATCCTTTTATTTCATTTTTCTTCACTGTGTAGCATTGTCTCCAAAATTCTTCCCCTAATTGGATTCATATTCTTCTTCTGAATTAATACTATTAGCTTGACTCACTTTTGGGTAAATTTGGCAGCACTGATCTGATATCATAAAAATTTTAATGTCATGATCCCCTCATGAGTTATAATGTTCTAATGAGTAAATTGTATTTAATTATAGTATTCTTATTGTAAGTATATTAGATAATTTATGACTTTTTATTTCAAATATTGTCTCATTTTAACTTATTAATTTTATAATATAGTCATATCTTGATGATACTTTTTTCAAATACCTTAGCATGAATCTATACAAATGTTTAAATTACATATATAAGGATACAAAGGGCCATACTTAATTTTAGTACCAGACTTCTAAATAAGTATTTTTTTGAGAATTTTTCATTGCCTTTATGAAAGTTATTTAAAAATATATTTAGTTTTATATACAAATCTATTTTATGATATATTTTTAATTTTCTATATGCCTTCACTTCTTTCTAATTTTATTTATTTTTAAATTAAAAAGTTACTGAAAAGTACAGAAGAGTATAAAAACAGGAAATATTTATCTATTAATATTATTTAAAGAAACAAAACATTCTTTTATATCTAATGCCCCATCTTTCATTCCTTTCAATCTCATATTCTACTGAAAAAAACTTCAAAATTTATATGTTTATTTTCCTTGATCATTTTATACTTCCCAAGAAATAAATTTTCAAAATAATAAGGGATTACTTCTTTAGACTTATGATAATAAAAATTAAGTAAGAATCCTTGAATCCACATATGGATATTGTGAACATTTATGTAAGAATATGTTAAATATTTGAAAAATATCATCAGGATACAAATATTTATACTAGAAAATGAAAATGTTTAAGTTAGACATTTTATATTTGCTTAGTGCATGCTTAAAATATTTATACTATTACAATTTTGATATTTCCTGCATTCTTTTTCATTTAAAATAGAAAACACCAAAGAAAGCAGAAAAACTGACGAAAATTATAAAAGAATATTAAAGTATTATTATATTTCTTACTTTTATCTGACTATATTTAGCATTCTACTGCATTTTATAATGTAAATGTGTAAATATTGTTTTCATAGAACTTGTTTTGAAAGCTCTTTTTCTTTTAAGTAAAAAGGTCAGTATTGCCAAAAATATCCAAAACAAACCAAAATAATTTAGAATTTAAAATGAAAGCATGCATTGAATATGTATGAATTTAGTCAACAAATATTGAACAGGAACCAAATAATACTAGGAATTTGATTTAAAGTACATTGGCATATACAAAAATATACATACATAGGACCATTACTATACATATATAATATAATATAAATATTTATATATGAATTCACCATTCCTTCACTTTTATTACTGAAATATATTAATTGTAACATTTTACAATCTCATGAACAAAATATGATTGCGCAATAATATTGAATTTTTATAAATCGCTCAGTTGGTAAAAAATACAATTTGTTGACAGTTAAACTATATTATGACATGTTTATGGCTACACAATGAAAACCAATTTGAGACTGATATAAATGCAAACTAGGCTGCAAGGACACATCATTCATATTGCATGTTGATATTTTCAGTCTCAGTATAGTTTATTTTACATCCTGGGAAAACCAAGAGTTCATCTATCACCTGCTTAATTGTCTGTGGCAAACATTCAGGCCTAAGGAGTGTTGAAAGAATATCATCAACACAGGGAGAACAAAGAGGCCAGTTGCCTGCAGTGCCTTTCTACACATTCTCTCCTCCTTATAGCATAAGGGTGAGTTCAAATCATGTGAGGACTAAAGAGGAAATGCAGCAGATGATGATGGTTGTGATGATGATGATGATGATGATGATGACGACGACGACGACGACGACGACGAGGATTATAACAATGATGAAACACAATAAGTATTGTAGGTTAAGTACCCAGGCTCTTATTTTCCAATTTAATGAATGAGAATCTTATCCCTGTATTATTAATTATGCTGCTACAGCCAGGTTATTTAGCTTGTCTGCACCAATTTACTTACATAAAACATAGCTATTAATCAGATCAGCCTAAGGACTTTCTTAAAAAGAGTTATGATACATTTAGTACATTGCCTAGATTCACTTTTTGATTATCTTTTCAAAATGTGAATCTTTCTTTTATAAGCATAAAGAAAACTAAGAGTGTTTTTATGAACATAAGATATTTTTTTTGCATGTTATATGTGATACTGGTGATTGAACCCAGGGACATTCTTTCACTGAGCCACACTACTAGCCCTTTTAAAATTTTTCCTTTAAAACAAGGTCTCACTATGTTACTGAGATTCTTGCTACTTGCTGAGGCTATACTTGAATCTGTGATCTTCCTGTCTCAGTCTCACAAGTACTGGCATTACAGATGCGTGCTGACATGACAGCCAGCTACATAAATAATCTTCTGGGTATTAAAAATAAAAGTTCAAGGGAACAAATTTCTTTATCTGATTTTCTCCTCCAGAGGAAGCATGGCTATATATTCTGATTCCATTATTTTGCTTTTATTTTCTGCTTACTAAATTAAAGAAGTTTATTTGCATATGAACATGCTAACACAATTGTAAATTTTCCCTTCATTCCAAGAAAACTAGTTTGATTTGGCATTTTAGAGCAAAACGAAAAAAAGAAAAATAAAATTCTCAAAACGCTGAATTTAATACTATCTGGTTAGTGGAGCCATACATAACTCTTTACTCCAAATACGTACTCTTGATATAGGTTTTGAGCAGTGGGTGAAAAAAAATACCCAAATTTTAATGAATGCTATTATTCCTCAATGAAATACTTCAATTCTCAACCTTAGACTCAAAAATTTGGAAATTTTTACTTAATTTTGAAAGATTCAAGGAAGAGGAAAATGACTGAGTATCTTTTTCTCAAATCCCATTCTAAATCCTGTGAGTCTCCTTTGCTTAGAGTGGGGAATGGTACATTTCTCTTGAAAGTTATCTGCTTTCCTAAGCTAAAGGGTGCCTCTAATGTTCACCACAATAATTCTGAGTATTAATTTTTATTTTTGTCATAAGAATATAGAAAAAATATATTTTCCCCCTGGCAGGGATATACTGAGATATTGTTTGTTGTATCAACAGTTTTTGCCATCTTATTTAACAGTGAGATGGAGGTTGCATGAGGACTTCTTATTTCCTAGTTTGTCTCCCAGATTCCTTTTTATCTGGAGTGTACATCAGGTATTTAAATCCCAGTTTTAATAATATTATGAACTAAATGCTTATTTCCTAATTATTAAAAAGTAAAAGGAAGAAAAATAAAAGTTGTATTTTTTATAGTTGTGATTGCCTAGTTAATAGGCAGAACCAGAATATTCAAATATAATTAAACTTTTATAATGAAAATAATTAAGAAGGGGAGTAAATATGTCAGAATAGAGGAGGATACACACTTCAGTTGCTTTGAGATTAAAAACTCAACCAGTGGGGAGTCTGCATCTTGGCATTAGAAGAAAAAACAATCAGAAGTAAACAGAAGGAAGTTGAAACATAATTGAATTGGAGGCAGCACAGAGAGTAGAGGACTAAAAAAATCTACACACATATTCTCTGGAGAATGAAAATGGCCACCACCTCAGTGAGCCCACACAAGAACTGGTGGCTGCTGAGACCCCTTTAGCTTTCAGAGACCAACTCCATCAAAGAAGAAGCAGAATCTTGTTAAGCCAGTGATTTCAGAAAGCCAACATCAAAATCAATCACATTCTTCTCTCCAAACTCAAATACCTTAAGACTGTGACTCTCCAGAATGTCAGTCAAACCACCCAGCAAACTCCTGCAGCCACAGCTGAGCTCACACCCAGAAACCAAAGGATCTTACTGCATCAACTACAATACACCACCTCAAGACCACTGAGAATTGACAAACCAACCAGCTAAAGTACTCTGCAAACTCCCATGCTTGCAGCTGAACTTATAGGGGCTAAGAAATTACAGAGGCTTTCTGCAAGGACCCAAATGGCTTGTTCAAGACCATGACTTGACAAATTGTTCCAGAGGGACCCTGTATAACTACAAAGCCTTCCCTGACAATGAATAGAACCATGGGGTCTGAGAGTTTGCAAATCATCCCTATGGAGGTGGGGGCAAGGACTACAATGGACACAGCAGACATGTGAATTAGCTGAAAATCCCTAAGGACACTGGGATGGGTGAGAACTAGAGTCAGCAGGTTGTCAAGTCATGGCAGGATCTGTAGCAATCACCACAGGAACACCAGTACTGGCATATGTGGGGTTAAATAACTCAGCCAACCATACTATAGGCTAAAAAGGCTATAAGTTAATGCATGGCAGTGTTAGGGCACTAAAAGTACAAAGGCTGGTGGTCAACAAGGTCTCATGTGATTTCAGCTACACAGAGCAGCAGTGATGTCCCTGGGACTAAATAACTCACCTGCCCAAGCCTCAGTTTCAAAATGGAACAATTACTCCCTGCCAGATCTTGGTTCCTGAAAGTAAGGAAGTGAGAGGCCAGCAAGGTTTCACTTGATTGAAGTTACAGGCTTGGAATGCAACACTCTATCTGCCAGTAAAGTTTGCATCTTGTGATTACATATGCCAGTGATTGATAGGGCTTTATGTGATTGCAACCATGAGATCAGTGGTGTTTTTTCTGGGCCATCAAAGCTCAACCAGCCAGCCAGGCGAAAAACTAAGTACCTGGTAATCTCTGGCCCTGTTGTACTTATGCACAGTGACAACAAATGCCAGAGGTGAGCCGTCTGCAGGGTTTCACATGTTCACAACCAACAGAGCAGTAATGGTGTTTGTGTCATTAAATCCCAGCCAGCAGGCCACAGGCTCTGAATGGAATATCATAGTATTTGTGTCTGCTGAGTTTGGGCCTGGAAAGCAGAGACTCTTGCTTGTCTACGCTAAGAACTATATCCTGCTAATGGGGTTCAATTATGAGATGCAAAAATTCCAAAATGAGAATTCAGAATTTTGATTTTCAATATGATCACAGGCCTAGAAATAAAAATCAGAGAAAATGTAAAAATTATGAAAAAACATATGAATAGAGAAATTGAGGCCCTGAGTAAGAACCAAAATGAAATTTTGAGTGAAATAGAGACAATAACTAAATTAAAAACTTCACTAGAAGTCATCTTTATCTAACTAGACAATGTGGAAAATAGACTCTCATTCTTGGAAGACAACTCATTCAAAACTGACCCAAAGTCAACAATATAGAGAAGACACTAAAGCAACATGACAAGAACATAAAAGAAATATGGGAAAATATAAATAACCTAAGTTATGGACAATAGGCATTGAAAAAGGTCTAGAAGCACAAACTAAATGCATTAAAAACCTCACCAGAAAAAATACTATAAGAGAATTTTCAAAATAAAGAAAAACGAGTTGTACACCCACATGCAGGAGACATACCAAACACCAATAAGACAAAATCAAAGAAGAGCTCCAAAGCATATAGTAATCAAAATAACTAACAACAAGTTCAAGGAAATACTTTTAAATCATCAAGAGCAAAAGAACAGGTGATATTCAGGGACAAAATAATAAGGATCATTCTAGATTTCTTAACCCAAGCCATGAAATCCAGGAGTGGATGGTAGATGTACTCCAGACCCTGAAAGAAAACAACTTCGAACAAATACGGTTATATCCAGAAAAGATACCGTTAAAAATTTATGGATAAATAAAAACCTTCCAACACAAGCAGAAATTAAGAGAATGTATGACTACCACGCTGGCATTTGAAAAAATCCTGAAAGAAATAAAACACAAAGAAAAATAAATAAATAAATACCTCAATCAGAGAAGGGGTGATTCCACCAGATAAACAACAAAGTGAAAAAGAAATAACACTATATCAAACAGAAAATATAACTTGAAATGAAAGGAAATAAAAATCATCTCTCATTAAAAACATTGAGTGTCAAACGTCTAAACATCTCAATTAAAAGGCATAGATAGACTAACAAGGTGGATTAAATACATAATCTAACTATATGAAGCTTGCAAGAAATTCACCTTACAGGCAAAGGTATCCATAGTCTAAAGGTGAAAGAATGTAAAAAGATATGCCAAGCAAATGGATTCTGATAAGTTTTGGCTTAAAATATAATTTATATTTATATAAAATTTTAAGCCAAACTTATCAGAAGAGATAAAGCAGGTACTTCTTACTAAGAAGAACAGAAATTATCTCTATTTATTGATGACATGATCCTGTATTCAGAAGACCCAAAAAATTCATCCAAAAGTCTTCTACAATTGATTAACTAATTTAGTCAAGTAGTGAGATCCAAAATCAACCTAAGAAAATCAGTAGCTTTTCTATATACCAACCATAGATCCACTTTAAAAAATAGCCAGAAAACAGATATATTCACAATAACCTTAAAACAAATAAATACCTAAGAATAAATATGAACACAGAGATAAAAATATCTACAGTGAAATTTAAAGCACTAAACAAATAAAATGAAGGTGACCTTAGAAAATGGAAAGATCTTCCATCTTTGATAGGCAGAATATTATCAAAATGTCCATTCTGTCAAAAGTGATCTACAGAGTCAATGCAGTTTCTATCAATATGCTAGTGTAATTCTTCACAAACCCCCCAAAATCAGTCCTAAATTTCATATGAAAAAACAAAAACCCAGAATAGCCTAGCATTCTCAGCAATAAGAACCATGCCAGAGGCACCACAATTTCTGACTTCAAATTTTACTGCAGAGGTATAGTAATAAAAACAGAATGATATTGGCACACTGACCAATGGAACAGAATAGACGATATGGAAACAAATCTACAAATATATAGCCAATTGATTTTTGACAAATAGCAAAACAAATGTTGTAGATAAGACAGCATTTAAACAAACCGTGTTGGAAAAACTGATTATCCATTTGAAGACAAATGGAAATAAATCTCTACCTTTCACCCTGTGCAGAGTCAACTCAAGATTGATCAAAGACCAAGAAATTAGATTAGAGATTACTAAAGCAGGGCATTTTTCATCACTCTAACATATAGGTATAAGTAGACATCTCTTCATAATATCCCTAAATTTAAAAAAAAATTAAAAAGTATTAATAAATGGGATGACATTAAACTAAAAAATTTCTATTCATCCAAGAAAACCCATCAATAATTTAAAAAAATATCCTATAGAATGGGAGATCTTTAACAGATACTTCTCTGATAAAGGACTAATATGTAAAATATGCAAAGTGCTTAAAAGTGTTAACCTTAAAAAATGGGCTATTAAACTAAATGTACACTTCACAATAGAAGAAATACAAATGGCCAATAAGTACATGAAAAAATGTTCAGCATTATTAGCAATTTTTGAAATGCAAATGAAAACTACACTGAGATTCTATCTAACCCCAGTTAGATTCTACCTAACAATCATAAAGAATTTAGACAACAATAAATGCTGCTTTGAATATTGGAAAACAGAAACTTTATAAACTGTTGGTGGAATTGCAAATTAGTACAGCTGCTATTGAGATCAAGGTGGAGACTCCTCAGAAAATGGAATGGATCTGCTATATGATCCAGATATTGCACTCCTGGGTGTCTTTCCAAAGGGACTCAAATCAGAATATTATAGTAATAGATGCAAATTCATGTTTATAGCAGCACAAATCACAATAGCCAAATAATGCAGACAACCTTAGTGGTTGAACTACATTATGATGGGACTATAATCCACCAATTAATACATTAAAAATATTAAACCCTTTGCCTTGTTCAAAAGTCATGGATACAAAATATAATCTTAACTCTAGTTTCTCTCTAATTTGATAGTGTAAGGAAAAATTACTTCACAATACATTTGAAATCAATATTTTTCATAATTTTGATGATAACTATTGAAAAGTTTTTTAAAGTTATAAATCTGAATTTGTAGGATGAGAAGTAAAAACTATAGATTGAGAGAAAAAAAGAGTTTCAAGAGATTTAAAATATTAAAAAGAAGTAGTTACCAGCTATGGCATTGCATTGATAAACTTAAGATTGAGGTTTAGGTTCATTTTTCTTTTACTTAAATAAGTGGATGAAAGAAAAAATATTCATGGTCTCTATTTAAAAACATGCTTCAATACAACTACTTCTAAAAATATCTACCATTATAAAACAGATGTGAGTGAATTCATGTGCATAATTCATGGACTTCATCATACAAATCATCACCATCTAGAATCACTGAAATCCAAAGAACCTTAGATGAAACCTGTTCCATACTCTCATTTCAAAACTGTCCAGGGCTTAGAGAGTTAAGGACATGTCAACATTCATTCATAGTTCTTAGATGTTGTGTTGGAAAAACATATATAAGTAATATTAAAATGAATTATACATATGGTAGTTCTTGAGTAATAATGAGGAAAGAGATGTATGTAGCTGAATATAAATATAAAGGCAGAATGTTGTAAAAATATTTCCAAAATAGATGGATAATCGAGTATCAATAACCATAACCTAATGTTTACAATATTTGCATGTTAATGCTTTTTATTCATTGCTTTCTGTTGAACTTTGCCTAGATTGTCTGCCCACACTGAATGGCCAGGAAAAGCAAGACTATTTTTCACATATCAACAATAGAGGAGAAATATTGTCTTAGCTTTAAGACATGAGGATTTTCTCTGATATTAATGTCTATTTAAGCAAAAGTTAAAAGAGGGATCTAGATAGGAAAAAATGAATTTCCTTCATATGCATATATAAATTGGCTCTGCAACAAGAATTTATTTTTAGCATTAAAATAAATTTATTTTTCCCTTCAACAATAGGATCTTTACTTTTTAAGAGATTTTTACGTTTTTATTGGTGCACTAGAGTCTCACATCATAGTGTGGCTCATAGTCATAGTGACATACATACACACAGCACGTGATTAGTTTTCCCTCAGCTTTCTTCCCACTCCCCCACTCACTCATAAAAAATGTTGAGATTGGTATTGGTATTTTCACATATGTATATAATATGTGTGTTTCCTTCATTAATTCTCCGTTTCCCCCACTCCCCAAAAGCACATCCTTCACTCCACTGGAGTTTCTCCTCCATTATCTGAAGACCCTCTGGTATCCCAGTTACTCCCTAGCTTCTGGATATGAGAAAAAGCATGACTCTTCACTTCCTGTGAATGGCTAATCTCATGTAACATAATAATATTCTCCAGCTCCATCCATTTTCCTGCAAATGTCATAATTTTGTTCTTCTTTAAGAACTTTATACAACGCAATGTCTTTCATTTTCTTTTGAAATATTTATATTGCATTCCCTTTATTGTTAATATAACAAGTTATTTGGTCAAAGTGTATTTTAAGTATGTCTTACTACACTGAATCCTTGATATAGATGTAAAAATTAGGATAGCAATTATTCTGAACAATTAGACTTAACCCACAACTGATTTTTAAATTTGGTATGCACAGTGAAAGTGAAGATAAGATTTATGAGTTGTATTTTTCTGAGCTTTTATTTTATTACATTAACAATGATCAAAGAAGGGGTCATGTATGAATTACTAGACATCATAATGCTAAATTAAATGATCTCTTGGCCTATGTACCTTAATTTACTTATCATCCAGAGAAAGAGAAGCTATAATCAAATGCTTTCTGCCCCTTCGTTGGAGGCTTATACCTTCTCATTATTATTCTGAAGAAGTGACAGAGTACCAGTAATTTGGAAAGAAATATAAGAAGGCATTTTATATGAAGATGCAAATATGAGTACTAAAAAAATTATAATAATTTTTACACTTGGTCTTCCTCTGCTTGATATCTGTTCTTGTATTTTGACCTGTGAATGGAGAAATGGTGGATTTGGTTGAATGAACTTAAAATCTTTTTTTTTTTTTTTTTTTTTTTTTGGCGGTACTGGGGATTGAACTCAGGGGCATTCTACCTCCGAGCTACACCCCAGCCCTATTTTTTATTCTTTATTTTGAAACCGAGTCTCACTAAGTTGCGGAGTGCCTCACTAGATAGCTGAGGCTGGCCATGAACCTGGATCCTCCGGTCTCAGCCTCCCGAATGCTGGGATTACAAGCGTGCGCCACCACGCCCGGCTTAACTTAAAATCTTGAAACTTTCCCTTACTGTAAAAATATCATTGAAATAATCAGATTATAAAGAGATTATATTTATTTTTCTCACAGTTTTGGAAGTGTTAATCTATAGATTGTTGGGTTTAATGCTTTTGGCTTTGTGGGGAGTCACTACATCATGATGGCGAGCAGGTACTATAGACTGCTTACCTCTATGTGGCCAGGAAGCTAAAGAGAAAAGAAGAAACTGACGTCTCACAATCTCCTTCAAGGTAATGCTCCCAGTTACTTAGAGTATCCCAATGTGCTCCATCACTTAAAACTTGCCACTATCTTCCAAATGTGCCAAATTGAGGACCAAGGCCTTAACACATAGACTTTTTAGGGTATTCAGGATTCAGACATCAATGGAAGAAATGTATACACTGATCTATCCCGAATACACATACAGATATATAGTACTTCTTAAATCAAGCCTTCATGTCACATTAAAATATATCTGTATTTAATTTAATTGGAAGTTGTGATTGAAAGAAACTAGAGTACTCCTCCCCAAAATATATCATTGTGATATAAATGTTATTTTGATATGAAGGCAATTAAGAAGGAGCAAAAATTCTATTCTATTACTTCTGTTTTAAGGCTGTATGTGAATTTTTCCTAGTAACAACAACACTAAATTCCTGTAATCCCAAACATAAGACCAGAGAAATATGCAAACAAATATTATTCCTTTTCTTTTCTCTTATTTAACATTCTCTAGTTTCCCTCACTTGGAAATCCAATTCTACTTTCTTTTTCTTGTCATTTTCTACATATTTATTATTCTTTGTTGAAGATGTTTCAAAAGACATAGTTCTAAGTCGGTGCATTGAGATTTTTCTTCATGATGTGTGGTGCCTATGTAGACAAACTTATTTTTTTCTCTTATGGATCTTTTGTTTTTTATTATAGAGGTCCATCTCAAGAATTCATGAGAATTTAGGAGAATATAATTTTTCTCCTGTATCACATTGCCATAATTTTAACTTGTTTTTTTTTTCTTTTAGGGTTAAAATGTTAATATCATGAAATAAGTTTACTGAGTGTGAAGAATCATTATTCCTATATAAAATAAGGAAATTAATATTTTTCAGATTTGTATGGTATAGAAAGTATTTCACTAGGGCATTAACATGCAATAGGATTTAGAATGAAGTAACTTACACCTTTTGTAAACAAAAATTATAAATCAAGCTAAATGCAATATTGTTATTAATTTATATTTTACTGGCAAAATTTATTTCTCAGTAACATCCTCATGTTGTGCAATGGCTTAGTTATATTAGATTGCAAGTATTCTCAGCAAGATAAAATAATTAATTTTGTAAGGAAAATTTAGGTTTAGTGTTCTATTTTGAATAGTGTAGCGATTGACATAAGCTTCATAGACATAAGCATCAATACAAATAAAAATTTCATGTAACTAGAATGCTTAATTACTTGTTAATTTCATTTTAAAATCAACTAATCCCATGTTAAAAATTTGTTACAGCATCATAAAATAAAATTAAGATTTAAAAATATATTAAAATGACTCCAGTGTGAATATTCCACATTTGTTTCATTTCAAAGTATTACAGATGTTTCAAAATAACAGATTTTCATATACTTAACTAAATATAGTAAATATTTCAAATATGACTTAATACATAATTATTTTGTTGTTGATTGAGATTATAATAGCTTTTTTATCATTTAAAATATCTTCTGTATACATATCAATCACAAATTTTTCATGAAATAGGGAAATATTAAATAGACCTAAGTGTAAAACTTCTTTCCCACAATATATATGCAATTTAAGATTCAAATAGTAAAGTATTAAAATGATGCAAAAAATTTATAAAGTCCTATCACTAAAAATCATAAAGAGATTGTCAATAAACACATGGGTTACCTTCATAATTCATCTTTAAGGAAATACAAAATAAAGCTGCATATACTAGAAAGTCTAAAATGCAAATGATTAACAATTCCAAGCACTGATGAGAGTGTCTAGCAACCAGAACACTTGTATTCTACACTGAGGGAAGCAATGTAAATGTTACAAACCTTCAGAAAATGGTTTGAACTTTTTAAAGAAACCTATGTATATGATTCAGTATTTTAACAAATAACTATTTACCTGAGAGAATTGAAAATATGTGTTCATATAAGAATTGTTAAGAAATACCTATATCAGTTTTATTTGTAATGATACAAATCTGTGAAGAACCCAAATGTTCATCAAAGGATGAGCAGATAAACAAATCTAAATGTATCATTACAGTTAAAATGATAAAATATTAACAACAGGAAAATTATTGATATAAAAATATTGAATCTCAGAGTGATTTTATTGAATGAAAGAAGTTAGTCTAACAAGCATCTACCATATAGTTCCATATATGTCACAATATAGATATAAAAGCAAAGCAGTTACCTGTGATTGGGGAAAATAAGAAAATTGTTCAGAAAATGGATCTTTTCCTTATCTTGATTATGGAGATGTCTCCATGACCACAAAGATTTGTCAAAATATTTAAAATTTGTGCATTTTATTACATGTTACTTGTTCATCAATGAAGTTGTAAAAAGTGAAAAAATAATGATTAGCTAAAGCAAATGGTTGATGTCATAATCCAGAGTGATCCACAACATGTCATGTTGATGGATAAGCAAAAACAAGGAGTAGATATGAGTCTATGTTCCCAGTTTCATTTCTAGGGAAAACAAAAACAAAAACATACACTCAGATATTCTTAAGCAAGCTAGAAATCAGAGTTGTATGTAGGCTTTGGGTTCCAGAGAGGAAAGAATAGATGGATTTATTTGTTACATGGTTTTGAATTATATCTTCTCCTGGATATAAACTCACCAATTAATAAAATAACAATTGTGGTTTGTACTGTCAATCTTGCCATTTTTGACAATTGAAATCATTTTTTCAAAGTAATTGAAAACTATTTGGTGTTTCTTTTCTCACAAGATTTAATAGTAGGTCAGATTTTTCAACCTAGCACCTACATTGCTATCCTCATCCTCAGCAGTGCCTCTTGTCACTCTTGTAGGGCTGCAAAATAAGAGACAAGGTGCCCTATCAAATGTGAATTTTATATACAAAGAAAATAACCTTTTGTTATAGGTACATCCCAAATGTCAAATAACACATTCTTTTTATATTTTATATTTTATTTTTTGTCACTGAAGTCTGAACCCAGGGACATTCTACTACTGGGCTACAATTTCAGCCCATGACACATTCTTATACTAAAACCCATAACTAATAGGAAATTCAAATTTAACTTTGAATCCTATTGTTTATCCCCCCAAACCTAGCTCTTATTTGGTACTTTTGAAGTCAAAGTATCATTATAGGTTTTCTGAGTTCTATATAGCTCTGAGTTTATGAGAGATTAGGCTGGGAAAACAGAAATGTAAATGAAAGAATGAGACACATGTGAGAATTATCTGGTAATGAAATAAAAACTTGATTCATCAGTTAATGTATAAAATGAGAAAGAGAAGATGCAGGGATATTTCCTAGGTTTATAGTTTGTATACTTGGGAGAATAATGGATATAACTAAGATTGGTTAAAGAGGAAAATGACTGCAAAAGTAATTTCTTAGTGGAGTGAAATTTTCCTAGCTTTGATTTAATTTGTGTGGTTGCAGTTATAGGTTTAAAGACTAGAAGATGAATTTAAAAGATCTGAATTTCTGGGAATAAATTCTAAGCTACAAATGTAGAAATGAAAATGTACTGAACATAAACTATTTGGAAATTTTTCTCATCTTAAAATCAATTATGCAACTGCAACAAAGCATTGCTACTAATAATCATTTGATCATCCTGCCTGAAACTTTCCTGAACAAATACACAGAATTTTGTTTTTTCTATCCTGCTGTTTATTGTGGTGATCAATATGATTAAGGAAATCTGCTGAAGTTATTTAGATTTTATTTTGTTTTTCAATAAGTTATACAGAAAGCTTAGAAATTGTTGAAGTTTTTCTTATTACATTGACAGGTCAAGATTACATTATTTTCAAGCTTGCTCTGATAGCACACTATTCAATTGGCTTAGACTGAAGGACATTTATTTTCTTAGATTCTGAGAGTGTGTCCAGATCTGTTTACAGTGCCTGAATGAAAATCATCAAGAAAAGAACAAAATTGGTGGTTTATATCAGAGTAAAAGTAAAATCTTTCTCTAAACATCCAAATATTTTAAAACAGTTAACAATAAGAAAGAGATATTTTATATGGTCGTTTGTTCACTACTTTAATATTTATCTGATATTCCTGCCTGAAACATTTCTTACAGTGGTGTTCTGGAGGTGATTAATTCTCCCAACTTTCATATGTATCCTAAACTGTTACAAGGATTTAATTTTTAACTTTTAAATTTTAAACCTTAAATTAAAAACTAAGATTTAAATTCTTAAGTCCTTATGTAGACTTTGCATTATTATTATTTTGAAAGATATTTTTCATGAATAAGGAATTATAAACTGAATATTTTATTTCTCAAAAAAAATGAAAGAAGCAACAAGGAAGAGATGATCTGCATAGAAAACAAATAGTAATGTATATAGTGGAAATGCACAACATTGTCAACCATAACGAATTAATTTTTAACATATATATAAATAATTGAGTTTCAGTTAAGTTACTGTTCTGAGGCATAAATATAACAAGAAAGACCAATATTAGGAAAGAACAATAAAATCCAACTCTATGGTCTCAGATTACTCTCTTATTCAACTAGCAAAAGAATAAATTAAACAGAAAAAATATTTAAGAAGAAATTAATAAGAAACATATAATTATTAGGTGAAATTCAATAAAAGCTAAAATTGGTTCTTTCAGTAGACCTATAAAGTTGGTAAAAATTTAACCAGACTAATCTAAACATAAATGAAGACAATAATTAATTAATGACAGTAGAAATGTAAGCTTCTATATAATGATATAATGAGATGTTACGAATAGCATTATGCTTATAAATTTTGTAATTGTGGTAAAATTAATGAATGCTTTGAAAGATATATCTCTAAAAAACCCATTTAAGGTATTTATAGACTGGATAATCTTATTGCCTTTAAGGAAAGTGATTTGTAGTTTTCTCTTATAATCTTACAAGAGAAAAATTGTTTGGTTTCACTGGTGAATTCTCTACAAACTCTTCCAAAATATTTATGATAAAAACTTCCAAGTGTTTCTGATATGATAATCAGACAAAGACCTAAAAGGAGAAAACTAAAGACCTTATATCTAAAATAAATACATTAAAATGATCCTTAAAATTATCTATTAAAGTAGGATAATTTTCAGCAAGCCAGTAGAATTTATTCAATAAATATGAGTAATTTAGCATTCAAAATAAAATCATTCACATCATAGACATACTAAAATAAAACACAGTCACTTCAGTAGATGAGAAATATTCATTTAACAATATTCTCTATCCATACCCATGTAATTATTTTCTGAAACTAATGTAGAATGGGATTATACACCTGGATTAAATATATTCTATAAGACAAACAAAAATGCAACATCTAACATTGTACTTAATGGTGAAAAAGAAAATGTTTTTATATAAATTTATAAATATTTAGAAAAAAAAAGGAAATTGGTACATATACTAGAACATGAATAAAACTTGACAACATTATGCTAAGAGAAATAAGTCAGTCACAAAAAGACAAATACTATTTTATTCCATTTATAAGAGGTATGAAGAGTAGTTAGAGTCTTAGTTTCAAAGTCAAAATCTGGTTGCTCTGCAGTGTAGTAAGTTACTGTTTAATGCACAAAGAGTTTCAGTTTTACAAAATGAGAGGAATCACGGACATGAATGTAGTGATGACTGCACATCATTATGAATGTATTTAATATTTCTGAACTCTCCACTAAAAAATGTTTTAAGATGGCAAATTTTATGTTATGTACATTTTACTATAATTAAATATTGGGGAAAATTGGAGAATAAAAATAAAGTAAATCACTATAATTCCTATCCCTTTTCATTTATTTTCTGTTTGGATGGAATATTGCTAAATTGGCCAAGCTGACTTCAAATGTGTGGTTCTCTTGCTTTCCCTCCAGAATAGCTGAGATTACAGGTGCATATCATCACACTAGGCAAAAAGCATCAACATAAATTCCATTAAAGTCTTCCTCTCATGGACCATTCTTGGAGCCCTAAACCACCTGTTATCTGGAGTCATCTGGTTCATGAGTCACTGTTTGCTCAAATAAACTATGTAAAAATTTTAAAAAAATAGAAAAACTGACTTTATCAAGTATTAGTATCTACATGAACTGGAACTCTCATATTCTGCTAATGGGAGTACAAAATGGTAAAGCTACTCTGGAAAGAATTTGGCCATTTTTAACATAAATAATAAATAAATATAAAATAAATAATTCACATATCATGTGATAAGCTTCTTTTATTCATAAGAGTGACCATGTAAGTTCATATGAAGATTGGAAAAGACTATCTATAGTAGCTTTATCTCCCATAGCCAAAAACAAGAAAAACATAAATATCCATTAATGAATAAATAAATGTATTATACACATATGAAGGAATACTACTCAGTATTTATTTATTTTTTATTTTTTATTAATTTTGGTACTGGGGATGGAACCCAGGTGTATTCCACCTCCAAGCTAGACCTCAAGACCTATTTTATTCTTTATTTTGAAGCAG